>JAECMU010123102.1:11333-21417 GCA_016106625.1 Dracogyra subfuscus
CCCCCCCCCCCCCCCCCCCCCCCGTTTCCGACGCGTATGATATCTCATTAAAGGGACATTCCTGAGTTTGTATTGTAAAACGTTTCCAACTAATAAAATATTTCTTCGATTAAACTTACATATTAAATATATGTTCTTGTTTAGAATATCAGTGCCTTCATATTCAATGTGTTTCTGGTCGTCTTAATATCTGTGAGAAGCCCAAACTGGATTTTGTTTTAAAATAATTTCGTACGCACGAAAAACAATATTTTACGAAATAAAATGAAATTTAAGCTTGTACAAATATTAGAACGATAAGAAACACGTTTAATATACAGCCACTAAAACGTTATGCAGGAAAATATATTTGATATGTAATTACAATCGTTAAAACGTCTCCGTTAGTCGATAAGATCTTTAAAATTGCAGTAAACTCAAGAATGTCCCTTTAAAAGTCAAAATATAATATGGCACAAGTAACCGGAAGACGTAAGTTTTATACATCGATCTTTGTAAACATATTTATTGCGACTTACGACTCTATAATGGTATACATAAATATATCAAACCAAACCTCAATGAACTGCATAATGAAAACGAATATGCTAGTAATTCTAGTAATTCTAGTTTAAGATGAGAAAGAGCTACAGTGAGATTCCATCTACTACCAACCGAAGCAATAATAACAATGTAGACAACATATAGCAAACTCCAAGTGCATGGAAATAAAAGTAATATGTTTATGTTTTTCTATTATATTAATGAATGCAATGGCTATCTTATTTTAATAATTTATAAATAAATTCCATCCTGTGCCTTTTTCCTGTGTCAGTTTGATTAGCAAACCGACAGTCGTCTATTTGCTGTCTATTGGAAACGGATGTAACATACTAACAATGCACTGTACTCAATTCTCAATTTCAGTTCTGGTGATGTTTTTGTTGCTTTAATCAAGGGAAGATAATGTATCCGCTACTTTATGTCTGTGTGTATTTGGCTTGAAATTATACTGGGATATTGTGTTAATATCATCGAATCTGTAGAGTTTAAAACAAACATGATTTTTTATATCATCAAAACTCTAACCAACATCTTCAAATACACATGTATTTGTATTAAGAAAATATTTCCACAATTCACTCTAGGCTAAAACTAAGTCACACATATACTCATATCTGTTGTCCTTTTTGGAAAGAAACTATATCCATAATACTCAAAGCTGCTAAACACCAATTCACACATTTTATCCATATCTGTTCTCCTTTTTAGGAACCAATCTTAGATCATCCTCAGAAATGGCAAACGCGGGCTTAATTTTCATCAAAGAACTCTTGACGATCCGCCCATCCCATCGGGTACCTCCGTAACTGCCCATCGCCGGATTTCGGTTGAGATCGGACCCACATCGGTCGAGCCAGAATCCGCTCCGATAGTGCCTTGCGCAGTTTCCGCTATACCACGAATCTCTGTCTCGGTTCCTGGCGGTAAAGCCGCGGTTTTTGTTGTACCGCAGACCGTCCCCGGTATTCCCAGCCGTCTTGTTGTGGAACCGAAGCTTGTAGTCCGTGTACTCATCGGATACGGAAAAATTTGAATAGACCGCGTAGTAGAACTTTCCTGATTGACTCTCCATATCGATTCTCAAGGTATAAGGTTGTTGATTGGTCAGAATGTGCATGTTTTCCAGGCCCAGCCAGAACTCGCCAGAGAAGTTACCAAAACCTATCTCATATTCAATGAAGTCTCTGCAAATTAAGGAAACGAAATATTAAGATTATTAATTAAAGCTACTGTTGTTTCAGTTTTCTCAGATAAATATTTAGATAAATTAAATTCCTTAACTGAAGGGGGATAAATGCAAATAATGATTATTAATAACTCAGAAAAGTGTTATTTTAAGCCTATATCATGAATGGATGAGGAGTTGTTGTTTTTTCAAAAATGAGTAGGTGCCAGTCCAGCTGCCAAAATAATACTGTCTTTCGTGCCAATATTTTAACCATTTTATTATGAAATTTGGGGAAAGCGAATATGAACGTTTTATTCCATTTATCTTCTCTTTTTTTAAAGAAGTGAACGAGTGTTTAATTACAACTTAGCTATTAGGTATCCAAGAAAAGTAAATAACGATCAACATAAATTTATACACAAAAAAAACACCTAAATTACTATGAAAGAGTCTTATTCATCCCAATGACGCTTATCAGCATACCAAAAGTGAATCTTAAAACGACAAAAACAAACGTCGTGGTCAGACTACAAGGACAGTGTATGGAACTGCGGTAAAAAAAACAAAAAAAACAATAATATTGTATCAAACATTCAACAAAGTTGTATCATATACCATTTTAAAGCGATAAAGATATATAGACTTGAAAACAGATGCTTACAAAACTCGTTTTATAACCTTTTAGAAACGCTGTTAAACGTGTATCAGATAACTACTCTTGAGGACATCCCACGAGAATGTGGCCACGCATTCATCATTTCATTTCAACTTTATTTTTGTGTTTATATCCAATTAAGGTTCAAGCACGCTATCCTGGGCGCACACCTCAGCTATCTGGGCTTTCTGTCTAGGGCAGTGGGTTACTTGTTAGTTGGTTAGTGGTTAGTGAATGAGAAGAGAGTGTAGTGGCCTTACACCTACCCATTGATCCCTTACGAATTCGCTCTGGGTTGGAGCCGGTACCGGGCTGCGAACCCTATACCTACCAGTCTGTGGTCCGATGGCTTAATCATTGCGCCACCGAGGCCGGTACCCATGCATCACTGTGAGCAGCAGGACATGCTGGGTACGAACTTGTTTCAAACCCGAAACCAGATCTTATCATCCACAACGGATTCCATCCTATTTAAGATCTGATATGGGTCAGCGACTCAAAGTCAGACATTTCCCCCATATTTAAGTTGTTATCTGGGCAATAAGCATAACTGTACAGCTATATTTCAAGTACAAACTACAACACAGCCTTCAGAACAAGGACAAGGATGTACATTATCAAGTCACCCACATCATACACCTAAACAGACGAGATATAGACAGTGATGTATTCAGACTAAGGACAGGTAACAACATCTCCGTGATCACTGTGACATAAAATACCCAAACTCTAGAGTGTATACTGTAAAGACATCCAACATAATATGGCAATGTATAAGATAGAATATTGGGTCTCAACCAAATCGGAGAAATACTTTGGTGTGAAAGAGACGCCCTGCTGCTCACTGATGACTTCATGAAGGCAGACCGGCCTCGATGGCGTCGTGGTTAGGCCATCGGTCTACAGGCTGGTAGGTACTGGGTTCGGATCCCAGTCGAGGCATGGGATGTTTAATCCAGATACCGATTTCAAACCCTAAGTGAGTGCTCCGCAAGACTCAATGGGTAGGTGTAAACCACTTGCACCGATCAGTGATCCATAAAACTGTTTCAACAAAGGCCATGGTTTGTGTTATCCTGCTTGTGGAAAGCGCAAATAAAAATCCCTTTCTGCTAATCGGAAAGAGTAGCCTATGAAGTGGCGACAACGGGTTTCCTCTCCAAATCTGTGTGGTCCTTAACCATATGTCTAACGCCATATAACCGTAAAAATAAAATGTGTTGAGTGCGTCGTTAAATAAATCATTTCTTTCTTTCTTTCAAGAAAGCAGTAAACCTTCCGAGATTAATTTCAGAGAGCATTAAAACAAATGAAGGCAGAAGAAGTAGAACAAGAACATGTAGAACTAGAACAAGAATAAGAAGATTTCAGGTATCATGTCATGCATTAATATATCCAAAAACACTTATTGGCTGTAAAAAGTGGAATCATGAAATAACAACTGCCAGTGAATACTGTCTTTTGGTGATCAAATAAATAGCATATAAGATATATTTCAATATAAGAAATAAATGGTTTCTTGTACCTATTAAAGTCGGTGCTTCCATCGAATCGTCTTTGTATGAACGTCCACCCGTCTTGACAGAAGGCCAGGATGTTGTAGGCTGAGTCGTCTGGTTGGAGGTTGTACACACCAGGCTCGTACTGGCCGCGGTCCTTGGCATCCTGGCAGTCTGCAGAGAAATGTCAAACTAGCTAGTGTGTACAAGACCCATAGTGTCAGTACTTCACTGTAATGTGAACAGGAATGAATGAACATGTACTGATGGAAAGAAATAAGGGAACAAATGAATAGAAACAGCAAATATTGACTTGTGTACAGAACACTAATAGTTAAAAAGACTATTGGTTTCAAATAACATGTGTTCCTTTATTTCCTTCAATATTACACACACACACACACACACACACACACACACACACACACACACACATAGACAGACAGACAGACAGGCAGATACATACATACACACATACATACATACATACATACATACAATAGCTTAAAAGGTATCGTGGCAAGTCTGCAAAGTTGCGGGCGATTCGGTGCCATAGGTTTGAGTCCCAGCAACGGCATGGGACAATTTGTGAGGCGAGAAAGGATTTAATTATCTATGTTAATATCTATATATGTAACAGTCAACCTCGATATTCATACATCAATACATACATACATACATACATACATACATACATACATACATAAATTTTAATTATTCCCTGCCTCTTGTTTACAATTAGAACAAACATGCCAAGGGTAAAACATGGGTTGTGTACATAAAAATAATAAAACAACAATTTAGGGTACTGGCTTCCAACTTTTCTTTATATCTTGTTTAGCTTCATTTTGGAAATTGATAACATTTAACTGGATCCTTTTCACTTTATATAGAGTATTTAGCCAGTAATAATAACCAGTCAAACATATTATCTGTTTTAATATTATCTTTACATCCAAATATCACTAGTTTAAGAGAAAGCTATAATTATATACATGTATATGCTTATATGATTTTGATAACCAATTTATATAATCATTCCAAAAGTTCTGAACAATTGTACATTCCAAAAATAAATGACAAAAAGTACACGTTTCAGTGTCAATTAATTTTAATATATATGCAAAACTATTAGTAGTTAATATTCCATGAAGTATCCTATATTGAAACAATATAAGTTTTATTTCTTCCGTGATTACAAATGGTTTTAAATACATAGTGTGCCAATTAAGGTCTGAAATAAAATAAATTTGCCAATTTGACATTAAAGAATTTGACTTTTTAGAAATCACAAATGTATAATAATATAGTTCCGAGCCATTTCTGATAGAACAAAATTTTCGTTCAACGGAAGAATCGTCTAAAGGAATATTTTGTCTCTATTTTATTTAGTTTCGTCTTCTTAAGGTAAACCTTAAGCGAGTTAATACTCTACAAAAAATGCATTTAACCCGTATAAATTATTAAATGCGGTTAAAGATTAAAAGTTACCGTATTCATCAACAAGATCACATATTTGAGAACTAGCCTCATTTTGAATATCACTAGCCATGGGAGTGGCTACCATAATCTAGAAGCCCTGATTATAATTAATATTGAGTCTTGATAATTCGGAATATGTATTCAACTTATTCAAGGTATTTATTGTTTCTTCAAAAGACGTCCTATTACCATCAAGTATAAAATCAGTATCATCGGCATAGTGTGAAATTAGGTATTCTTTGTTGTTTATTGAGACGCCCTTAATTTGATTAGTTTTATGTACAAGTCCTGCAAGAATTTCTACACAGAAATTATAACATTTAGTGTGGGGTTTTTCAAGTATAATGTATATGTACATCTAATAAAAATAACCTTCAACACAGCCACACAATGTCACTAAAAAATTGTAATTTGATTCTCCAAATATTAGGGAATCACAACTGAGGCTATTAAAAAACCCATTGTAAACGTTTTCTAGGGTCTAAAATGTGTTTATTTGTGTGAACACTGCATTATGTTTTCAACTATATTTATCTTAAAGGCTTTAGCGTACATGTATTCACATATTAAAGCTTTTCCCAGGGACCTTATGTCAAACGTGTTTAACTGGATATGATTACAAACTTTCCGAATTTATACGATTTACTGTATTGTGATTGGCTGATATCACTAAAAAACCCAAGCGTTATCCTTCCATAAATCTCATAAAAATACGTCATCACGGAAGACCGTGCGCCAGATGAAATTACGTGTTTAAGTGAAAAAATAGTTCTAATTAATAAATGATTTATCATTTTCAGTTTTGACTTGATGATAACATTTGTATTGTGAATATATATATATAAGTTAAAATAAAGATATATACACTGTTTTTGTTGATTCAATACTTATTTTTGTTTTTAGACGGACAATTTCCAATAGTATGTATACATGTATTCCAACGCTTATTTACAGAACATGGTTGACGGTAAGAACGAAATAAATTATTTCTGAGTGTTTTAAGGTACACTTCTTGTACTGTTTGTAATTATAAGAATTGTTTCTCATTTTTTAGGAATTTATCGATGTATAAAAGTCACAAATGTAGTATAAAATCGCTTCGCTACGCTACGCGATTTTATACCATTTGTGACTTTTATACATCGATAAATTCCTAAAAAATGAGAAGCAATTCTTATTTAACATTACAACTATGTGAATCTGAAATCTGCACTTAAATGGGTTTGAATTGTTTTCTAAAATATTTTTCTGGACATTTTTACACAAAGATATATTTAAAAACATTGAGCGGGCAGCACAGCCCAGTGGTACAGTGCCCGCCTGATGCGCGGTCGGTCTAGGATCGATCCCCGTCAGCTAACCACTGGGGGTTTTCTCGACATAACCATATGTCTGACGCCGATATAACCGTCATTATAATGTGTTGAGTGCGTCGTTAAAGAAAAAAAGAAAGAAAAAAAAACATTGATAAATACATTTTTCATTGCTAGTAACATTTAATGTTTGAGTGAACATATATTAAACTTTAACCAAATAATGTATTAACCGTACATCTTTTTAGTTAAAGAATTATTCCTGATTTTGAAGACATTGTTTGTTTAGCGATAAAAATAATGAATGGTACTTCTGCAATGTCTTCAAATCCAATGTATTTCTGGCTCATTTAATGTTTGTTGTAGTTCAAATTCTCCAGTACCCTAGTTGCCCTTTTGGAATTCTTGCACCCTTCTCTAGAAACACTCTGCAACCGTTCTTGGATTAAATATATGTAATTTTTGTTTTGTTTTTAAAGCTATATTATCTGAAAACGTGTTAAATGACTACAATTTCATTGACACGATTTCTGTATTCTAAGCAATAAAATATAAACAATGTGAAATTGAATTATAATGGTTCTCATTAGCCTGACAATTGTTCAATGGTCACAATGTCAGGAATTTCCCTTTTAAACGACTTTTGCAGTCTGCACGTAAACGTCCTTACTAAATAGGATCTATAAATATACACTGATCTGCATGTTAAGCAATATATGTGGGCATGTGGTTTCCATGTTTAAACATAACCTATACGCGGCACACATGCTTTTGGTGGCAGCAGGTAAATAAATATGCGGTTTTGGCTGCCTGGAATGCGACCCTGATGCAATAAGTTGAGCTTGCACAATTTAATCAGCGCGGCTTGCCAGACCATCAATAAGGTTAACAATAAAATGAGAAATATGAAAAAGGAAAGGGTATATATTTGTATTAGGCCACATACAGCATTTAATAGAGCTCTTGAAACATTCTGTCGCTCTCGTAGCCAATCATTTTGGTATCAGCATTAAGACATCTTGTATATATGCATTTTTCCATCACTTCTGATATACCAATAGTAGACTTAAACTGTTCAACAATAAGATGATTACATATATGTATACCTGGTTGTAGATGTTTTGATTTTCTGATTTTAATTAAAACAATTACATCACATTAATACTTCTACTTAAAACTAACTTGCTTTAAATTTTGTTAGATAAATTTAAATTAGGACATGGAGTTTATTTCTAATTGTAAACTGAACAATAAAAGAAAAGCTGTAATCATTAACATTTAACCATTAACCACTATTCTGTACAGACAGCCTATATAGTTGGCGGGGGTGTCCATGACAGCGTGCTTGACCTAAGCAGATATAAGCACAAAAACGTGAAAATAATCCTTTAGCTAGACACCATGTAACCAAAATAAAGAAAGGGTGATCTCAATAAGGTTAATATCATAAACTTCTAAACTAGCTATAATATACAATACGCAACGCCTTTTTTAACAGTTTCTGATCGTTCTGACTGCCTCACATATTTTGATGTAGGTCCTATATTGCCGAATGCCTTCTTTTCTCACAGTTTCAGACGACTGCCGAACACACATCGTGCTAAATATTGCGTACGAATATGAATTCCATAAATACACCAGCAATGGAGGCCGCCATGTTTGTTACTTAACACATAAGTGGCTATATATACGGCGGCCGTGTATATTGCCTTGGCAAATTAGGGCTGGCTGTTTACACGGCAGTTATGTTTGGAAGATAATAGCCCATCTAAACGTTCTAGTTGGTAATAATACATAATAGCCTTACCTTTGTACGTGTCAGTGGTCGAGCTAGCTTCGTCGTTGATGACGATGTTAGTCGGTGATTGGATCGGCACCAGTCCCGGGAATTTCAGGCTGGCCTTCCACTGTTCCGACTCTCCTTTCAGTTTCTCTACAAGTTCTTTGAGTTCCGTCATCGATTCTTCGGCAACCTCAACCCTTTTCCTCAGCTCTTCATTTTCGTCGGCAGAAGTCTTCGCCTGGTTTTTCAGATTGTCCAAGGTGTACTGGATGTTTGGTGGACATCCACAGCCGTCTAACGACGTTCTGTCTGGCTTTTCGGGAGTAGGTCGTGGTGCGTAAGTCCTTCTGGGAGCCGGTGTCCTTCGAGGAGGTGGTGTGGCCCTAGGAGGGTGAGTTCTCGGAGGATACGTTGCCCTGGGTGGGTGCGTTCTTCGAGGAGGTGCAGTCGGCCACGGCGTGTACCTTGGTCTGGGCGTGGTCCGGCGTGGTGGGTATGTTTGACGCGGTGGATAGGTTTGGCGTGGCGGATGGGTTTGTCTTGGGGGGTGAGTACGCCTTGGAGGATAAGTTTGTCTTGGTGGGTGCGTTGGTCGTGGCGGGTGCGTTGGTCGTGGCGGGTGCGTTGGTCGTGGTGGGTGCGTTGGTCTTGGAGGGTATGTCCGTCGGGGCGGGTAAGTTCTTCTTGGAGGAGGCGTCGGTCTGGGCGTTGTCACCGTCGCTTCGTAGTCGTAGTCGTCGTAATCGTCGTAATTGTAGTCGTCATAATCGTCATAATTATAATCGTCAACACTAGTATCATCCTGCTGAACGCTTAGCCTCGCGTACAGTAGCACCAACACGAAAATACAGACACGACTCCATATACACTTGCCCATGGCTATGAATAAATCCACACACAGGAGGAAGGGACCTCAGTTCCTCCAAGCAAGCAAGACGCCTCGCCTAGCTTTCGTCAGCACTTACGAAGCATTTACGAAACCACCCAGCACATGGAATTCATTCAGCTGATGATAACACCACTGACAGCTAGCATAAAATAAACAGATCTGTATGATTCATGATTGCTCTGTCTGGATGGTCAGCGCTTATAACATATGAATCACGATTCCAAAAAATAAAACCCACAAAAACTAAAATTGCTTTTAAAAAAACTAAAATAATTGATAAAACAAGGATCAATTGCTGGAACAACGTAACAGTTTTCCTCCCATACAAGCCAAAAATGTTCCGTTACAATTTCCTAGCGAGTGTAAGTTGTTATTCGGCACCAATGAAACAATGATAGGAAACCGATTGCGATATTTTGCACGTGGGGCTTGCGTCCAAGAACTCGTTCCAGATGGGCAGGAGAAAACTTACACAGCTTACTATGTGTAGATGATTAACGCTTCTAACCGTATTTAAATGTTTCAAAATCGTAAAACTTCATATAAATTAAAAACATGCATTTGGTTACATAAGGAAAATGCTATGGTAAATAAAACATGCCACCGCAAGTATAGAAATAGTCTGTGTTATATTAGGTTATTACAATAGACAATGGTACATGTATTTGCGATATTGCATATAAAGAAAGAAAGAAATGTTTTATTTAACGACGCATTCAACACATTTTATTTACGGTTATATGGCGTCAGAC
>JAECMU010123120.1:0-18453 GCA_016106625.1 Dracogyra subfuscus
GTCTGACGCCATATAACCATAATTAAAATGTGTTGAGTGAGTCGTTAAATAAAACATTTCTTTCTTTCTTTTTTTCCGAGTGCTAGACGGACATCTGGAAACGTCCGTCTGGCTCTCCAACGACTACCGACTGAATCCCGCCCCATATACATATGTTTGTTTCTTTTGTTTGCCGACACCACTAGAGCATATTGCCTATAAATATATACATGAAGACATTGACATACAGTTTAAGTTGTATAGCGCCATCTACACAATGAATATCGGCTTATAATTAAAAAAACTTTTTACCCATTTTTATTTAATTCTTTCAGGGCAGTATGTATCCTAAATTACATATGGATGTTGGGTGGGACGGTGCAGTAAATAAATAAATAAGAAAAAAAAAAACGAAAAGAAAAAACGTGTAGTAATATATAGCATGTTATCTTACTTATAGGCCACTTTTTTATGTTTCGGGATGTAGGGTGAGCTGGGGAAGGGACTGTTCCATGCCCTCACTAAATGCTGCCGTCATTTTACAGGTGCATTATTGCAACGAGTCCCATATCCATTAAGATTCAATCACGCTGTCCTGGACACACACCTCAGCTATCTGGGCTAGTTGTTAGTGGTTCGTGACAGAGAAGAGGGTGTAGTGGTCTTACACCTACCCATTGAGTCGTTAAAACTTGCTCTGGGTGTGAGCCATTACCGGGCTGCGAACCCAGTACCTACCAGCATTATGTCCAATGGCTTAACCGCGACATCGGTAGAGTCCAACTGTATTGCATTCGTCTTTTCTTTTGTACAAGAACGAGGTGTTTAAACTTTCTTAAATAACGACCTGCTTGCCACTGCAACATGGAATATTCATCAGAAAACCCCGGCCCCAGCACCCAGAAGCAGGTTTAGCACTCGGCAATACAATCAGGAGGGAGATCAATAAATCAACGAACAAAAGGCCTTTCAAGCCGTTTCTGAAGATTGTTTGGCATTTCATTTCTGGGAACTTCTTATCGGCAATGAATTGCCAATATTTATAAAAGACTAAGGCAGGTGCATGAAAACACATTAAAAGTATGAGGTGCACGTTAGAAATCAAACCACAAACTCCATTGAGGTCATATTGGTAAATACACTGATCGAAAATAATGAGATCACATAAATAGTAATGGCAAATTTATAGTGACTGCAGTGGCGTAGGAAGGTGCCAAAAAGTGTGTGTGGTGGGGACACGTATATATAAAACATGGTTGCTGCTACTGGATGCAGAAAAGTGTATGTGGCACACGCCAGTGGACTAACTAAAACCCTCAATCCATAGTGTTAGAAGTTGACTGTTACTAGCAGTCGGTTCGACAAAGTTTGTTTGGTTCAACACGGATTAATTAATCATCGGTTATCGCATGTCAAACGCTTGGTACATGTAATTCTGACACTTGGGCGGGGCATAGCCCTGCGGTAAAACACTCACTTGATGCATGGTCAGTCTGGGATCGATCCCCCTCGGTGGGCCCATTGGATTTTTTCTCACTCCATCCAGTGTACGACTAATATATCAAAGGCCTTGATATGTGCTATCCTGCATGTAGAATGGTGCATATAAAAGATCCCTTGCTACTAACGGAAAATTACAATGTCTAAATTACCAAATGTTGGATATTCAATAGCCGATGATTAATAAATCAATGTTCTCTAGTGGTGTTGTTAAAAAGAAATTGGATACTTAGTCATCAGAGAAAACCACATTTGTCCTACTGCAGCTAGGGATTTTATACACACTTTCTCACAGACAAGATAGCATATACATGTACCACAGCCGTAGACCAGTTGTGGTGCACTGGATGGAATGAGAAAAAACCAGTTTGAGAATACCGACATTCAATGCCACATTACGACATGAAGTAGACATTGTTAACACAAAATAATCTTGTGTCATGTGCATGAAGTCTTAAAACGTAACTTTTTAGAATATGTGTTTTTAAATATTCAATACAAAATTATGAAAGAAAACAAAACACCATGGTTGCAAATGATAATTTTTACTGTATTTACCTAATCACATAAACGATACAAGTTGGCACAAACAGCAACATTTACCTGTATTTCAATCTGATATGACAGTTCAGTCACTGCATAGCATATTATAACATAAACACTAAAAACACACCATGGGCTATTTTACACAACTGTACAAATGAAACACATGCAATTACAAATAGAACAAATTTGGTATTCTAAACCCCATATTGTACATTTTTAAACAATTTCAAATGTCCACAAAACACATTTATTGTTATTATTATGGTACTATTATTTTTAAATTCATCGTTAGCAGACTTTGACTACAGTGTGATGGATGGGGTAGGTGGTGGTATGTTTTTTTTCTCATATAAAACAATCCCTTGCCACTTACTCAGAATCAGTAGTCTGTATAATGCAATGATAATAAATCACCACGGGTTTTTTATAGTTAAAAGGCAAAAATGCTAAACATATTTTCTTATAAATACTTCACAGTAATTGTTTATAACAGCTAGTGCAACCCCCCCCCCCCCCGAATAACATATATAATTATTATACAGACATAATTATAGACTCCACACTATTTGTCCAGTAATAATAATAAACCCAAATACAAAGAGAATCTTGGACATTAAAGTTTTAAACAAGAATATGGGCATCTTGAGGAAACACAAATAAGGATTCTATTGAAATAATATTGATTAAAATTTGATTGCAGTAATGTACACAAAAAACCTAAAACTACACCAATTTACACTAAAAATATCCACAAATATGTATCATGTGCATGGAAAATATACACCAATTTACACTAAAAATAGCTACAAATTAGTATCACGTACATGAAAAATGTACTCTCAAATGAAGACTTACAATATTATTTACTAACAAAGCAACAGTATGCACATACCCTGACATAGTAACTCAGTACATTTATATTATTGCAACTAACACAACTATGATATATACAAAGACATTCATAATCTAATAACACTGATATTTGATATATATACAAAAACACACAGTGTTATTCGGTGGTACAGAGAAAAAACATACAGTGCAATAAAAAGTTAAAGTTTGTTTTGTTTAATGACACCACTAGAGCACATTGATTTATACAGCGCAATAATATAATATTGTTCAAATAAACCATTAAAAAAATATCACACTAATTTATATTTTACCTAAACCTAACATTTCAACATTAAAATACAGCAAGTTAGCAAAGTATTTTTTATTCAGTCACTAAACTAAAACACATTATTGCTATACTATATAGACAAAAAGATTTTGCTGACAAAAACTCATTGGCAAGGAAATCACTGTAAGAATAGAACCAGGATTTATGAACAAAGCTCAGCTGCATGTGATAGGCTGGCCAGATTTATATAGTTCAATCAACAGATGTTTGGCTAGCAGGATCATACACAATTCACTGAAAAGGATACTGCCTCCTAGGATCTCATAGTTCAGTCATCAGCTTGGCTACCTAGACCCAACACAGTTCAATCAACTTAAGCTTGGCAAGCAGGAGAGTACAAAGTTCATTTAATAGAATACTGCCTCACAGGATCTCATAGTTAATCAACATAAACTTGGCTAGCAGGAGAGTACAAAGTTCATTTAATGTGATACTGCCTCACAGGATCTCATAGTTAATCAACCTAAACTTGGCTAGCAGGGACCGGCCTCGGTGGCATCATGGTTAAGCCATCGGGCATAAGGCTGGTAGGTTCAGGGTTCGCAGCCTGGTACCAGCTCCCACCCAGTGTGAGATTTAATAACTCAGTGGGTAGGTGTAAGACCACAACACCCTCTTCTCTCTCAACTACTAACAACTAACCATCGGTCCTAGACTGATAGCCCAGATAGCCGAGGTGTGTGCCCAAGACAGCTTGCTTGAAAAAATGGCAAGCAGGAATGAAAACAGTGCAACAATAGAAGCTTGGCTAGCAGGATCCAAATACATTAAACAAGAGCTTGGCCAGTATAATCCAATACATTTCAGTCAACTAAATGCTTGATTAACATAATCCTACACATTTAAAAACCAATACAAACACTTACATGACAACCATGTCTCTCCCTCCCTTTCTGTAAATTTAAACAAATACCCACCCCAAAAAAACACACCCTACAAATGAAATACTGGAATTAAATGAATTGTTTTACATTTGTTAAGAATGTCAATACTAGTGCAACTTTAGTCAAAACATAACCCTACTGCACTGCAGTTAGAACAGAACTTGTGAAAACGAAAACAAAACCCCACAGTGAATAAATGACAGAACTACCCCAACACGGAACAACTTTGTACAGTATGTACACGTCATTGCATAAATAATGATATACATATGGATATGATATATTCAAGATGATATGCTTACAAATATGTATAATTATATCGCACTTCATCAAAGGAATGTTACACTCATGTACATGCTTTAAAAATAAAACATAATTATTTAAAGAATGTTTGCACAGCCAATGAACATGCATAAATCAAATACATTAAACAATAATAATCTTATTTTACATTTTGAAAGAGAAAAAAAAGGGACAGAGCATTTTTCAAAGACAAGATATAGTCTGTACACCTGACAGCTGTAATTGTTAATTATCAAGACATGCTTATGTTGCGTCACTTATTGGATGTGAAGTAATATGAGAAAAGCATTTTAAAGACAGAGTTGAGCTACTCTTTACTTTAGTAGGAAGGATAGTACATATCATGGTCTTTTTTACTCAGTTACTGGCTCGAATGAGAAATAGTCCAATGGGCCCACCGACGGATTGATCCCAGATCAGTTGTACATCAGGTGAACGCTAGGCTACACAGCCATAATTTATTAATATACTAAATTATAGACAAGTAGATTACCATGACTAAGTTGCTGGGCTCGTGCTGTTAAAACCTGTAGAGTCCAGACTCAATATCTGATGATGTGACATGTGTATAATTTGTATGACATCATGACATTAGTGTCTCGGACTCTATCATAGAATCTAGAGTCTAGACTCTAAAAGTGTGATAAGCACCAGGCCTGGTTGAATAATGTACTTCCAAGGACAAATTAAATGTATATATTTTCTGTCAGTAATCTGTTCTGCCACGTAGAATGTCAACAGCCAACCACTCAGCCTTTAAAAGCTGCAATTGTCAACAATTTTCATCTTATCTTTCACAGTTATAATGCTGCGTTCATTAGAAGTTGTCAATATTGTATTTCCCAATTCACAAGTTCTAAAAAGCGTTCGTTTATAGAAATAACCAGTGAACACAACTTGTGAACTGGGGTACAAATTTCTGTCTCAATACCCACAACTCATGAAAAAATGGCGAGACTGGAGTGACAGAGCAGATTGTTTGTAAGTCGACTCAATGCTCTCCACATGGTGAAGTCACAATATTTACAAGCACCAAATGAACGCAGCATAAGCTACACCAGAAACATCAATATTATTCAAAATGTATGGTTCTCTCAATGAATGCAGTTTACTGTTAGAATTAACGTTATCAAATATTGTTTAAAATGTGCAACCAAATCCATTTTTAATTAACTAAACAAAAGGCAGCCAATCGTCAAATTAGCTTTGTGGTAAACTGCAGCAACTAAATTCAATTAAAATTTAGCTGCTGGTCCTTAAAGTTAAATGCTGGCAATTGTCAAGCGTAACACAAACAGATTACTAATGTTGTGTGTGGACTCATCAGTAGGTCCACTCTTTAACAAACCAAGGGACGGTATATAGGCTGCAAATTCAGCAGAGTTCCATACTTCCACGAAACCAAGATTTTGGATCGTAATATATTGCACAAAGTGATGACATTGAATACAATTAAAGTGCTGACATCAGATATTATACATTTCTCAAATTAACAAGGACTGTTTACAACACAAACATACATCTTACCGGTATGTGCAGGAGAGAAAAAGAAAGTTCTGAATAAAGTAATCTTAGAACTATTGCTTAAACATCACAATGTTTTTATAATACATATATTATGACCAAATGATACCAGAAAAACAGCTCTCTGATTAGTTCTAAGGTAAGTATAATCAACAAAATGGATACCATGCATCAAATAAAACAATTTACTTACTAGAAGCACCACATATTCATTCCATCAAGAAATTAAGTGGTTTTGTCAACATCCAATTTTAAAAGATTTAGTTTTTAAATAACTGAAGCTTCAAAATTATTTTAAAACCAAGAAAAGCTTCCCACTATAAATACACATAGAAAGTTTAGTTGTGGAGAGGTTCGACATTTCCACAATAACAAACTATCCAAGAAGAATAATTTATGATGATTGCCAGTTGCTGATTTTGAAAAACAAACATCAAGTAACTGTTACTGGAATTTAATTTAAAACAGGTTTCACCACCTCAGATATTGGAAGAGATCCAGCCTCATTCGTTGTTACACATGTGTTAAGTAAAATGTTTGAGCATATCCAACATTACAAACCAATCAGCACTATAACAGTTCAGTAGAATTAATTACTTAATATACGTGGATACAAAGCACATTAATAGTGTTTGGCAGACTTTTATTTTATGTTACAATTTCCACCTGAAATAAACCTTGGGGTAGTACACAATGCAAAAGCACTGAACTGAAAGGAAGTTTGTTTGCATCAACTTGTCTCTTTAAAAAAAAAAAAAAAAAAGTAAAGTAGAAAGAACAAAATGCTATTACATAATAACTGCAATACTATCAATTATTAAATTTATTACAGTGATGGGATTGGGATTATGTTTAACACTGAGAATGTGTGTTACTGTACTAATTCTAACTTCTCGTGAACATATGCGTTTAATAGCCCGGTTTACTGGATTTCATTTGTGCATGTATCTATTTAATAAAGCTGTCCATCTTTAAGACTTGTGACCCAATGCACATACATTTGGATGGCATGTTTGAGGCATTACCAATACATTTCAAAGAACGTTATTATCACAGCCACACTTGAATCTTAATACTGCACGAATGACATAATAAACATGCAGAAAAGACCATATTTTGTGAACACAATGAATGAAACATCCTATAAGGAACAAAATGGAAAAACACAAAAAACCGCTCGTTATTACAAAATGTTCCAACTTCATTTCAAAGTGCAATATCAGAAAAAGATTTAATGACAGAGAGTCTAAATATAATTAAGCTTTTCTCACAATTAAGTGACAACTTTCATCAAAAACAACCTGCACCCATTAGCATGTTAAACCACGGCCATGACTGAACAAAAGCAACTGTAATCCAAATATCATGCCATGAATATGCATGCCAACAACTGGTAGCAATGAATATTGTACTTCAACAACAAGAAATGCATTTTGATATTTATATAATTAACATGCCAAATGGATGATGACAGGAATAATTTAGTATGGCAAATACATGAATTTATACTACTACAACATTGTTCTTTGCCTGTAAATTGAAAATCCTCTTGTTTAATCCCAACAGAAGATATTATTTTAAAACAGTGTTGTACTTAAAAAAGGTACACTATAGATAGGGCAAGGCTTCGCTGCAAGCCTTCACTGGGTAGGTAGACCGCAGTCTGTATTACTTCTATTCACTTCACCATGTGTGTTCTCACAGCTGTTTTCACTTGCCATATGGTACACGTCTCTGAAAAGTCAAAGTCACTGGTAAATTAGTCAGATTTCATTTATGCATTCCATAATTCAACTAAAGGTACTGTAAAAAGCGTTCACCAGCCCTTGAAATTCAGATCATCTTTTGATGTCACAATAACATAGATAATAACAAAGCAAAAAACAAAGAGTCTGTTTTGTTTAACAACACCACTACAGCACATTGAATTATTAATCATCTGCTCCTGGATATAAAACATTTAGTCATTTTGACATAGAGTAATAGAGAGGAAACCCGCTATAGTTTTCTATTAGTAGCAAGGGATCTTTTATATGCACCATCCGACAGACAGGATAGTCTATGCCAAAGTCTTTAATATACCAGTAGTCATGGTGCACTGGCTGGAACAAGTAATGACAAAGCAAATGCCCAATAACAATAAAGATGCTCTGGACATCAATTCTGTGACAGCTTTGAGGACTGATTCTTACAGGTTAGTCTCTTTCTCTGTCCATTATTAAATATGTTATTACAAATAATTTAACTTGAGTAACCATGTCCTCCCACCCCACCCCCCATTCAATCACCACCTTTTATATTATCCTATTGTCCCACAACACGACTCCCAGACCATGTGGATGCTCCACCACAGTATAAACTCCTGGCTATGCCAATGCTTAATTTCTAAAAGCAATGTTTTTTCAATGACATGTCAGAACAGTCAGGAGTGCTTTCAGCCACTGAACTACATCACACACCCAGCGGTTACTTAGGAGATAGCTATATGAAGGGGAGTTTTATAGATTTGCAGGTGTTATTGTCTATGTGATGCCTGCCTGATCAAGAAGAAAATCAACAATGACTGCTACCAAAATTAGCACACGAACGGAAACACATTAGATATATGCAGACACTATTACTCTAAACAAGAAAATGTATTTAATATGTAATTTCAGTCACCAAAATTACAATTAGTCGGAAACATCTTACAATGACTACCAACTCCAGACAGCCCCTTTAATGTTTATGGCTGATCAACTTACCAGGTACGGTCTGGGGTTCCAAAGTCTGTGATTCCTAGTGCGTTGGCAAATTCTTCTAAGGAATACTTTCCGTCACCATTCTCGTCAAAAGGCTTAAGGTCATCAACAGAGGGGGCAGCTGGTCCAAGGAAGTTTGGCAAGTTGTTGGGATCAACAAGACCGCTACCGTTCACATCCCACCGGTTGAAGTATTTATCCAGTTCTGAAAAATATAACATCTTTCTTAAAGGAAAAGGAAAATAATATTTTGAGAGTTAAGAGAGATTCTGCTCTCTACTGTTACTTAAAAATGGATAAAGAAAAATGTCTGGTTTTGATGGAATTCCGGTTTACCAAGGGTTCGGTTTTGAGGGGTCTGACTGCACTTTCTAGGTATGAATAACAGCCAACTTAAAGCACGTTTCATGAACTATGACAAGTGTGTATATATCTGACCAAAAACTACCATGCTGGAAATAAAAAGTAAAATATTACCTGCTGTTATCTTTAATAAATAGCAGGCCAAAAGAATTATGCCCTTCTAAGAGAAAAAACAACCCTATTTTGGCTATTTCGAGCTGTCAAACACACTGTGTACTGAATGTCACATGGGTTCTGTAAACAGGGAAGTATACTTACTGTCCATGTTGTCTATGGATTCCCCTGAACCCGGCACAGTGATTGATATAGTCTTAGAATCGGGCTGAGTGGATGTTAGGATGTCTTTAAGACTCATCGAAGTTGACGGCTGGGCTGCAATAATAAACAAGACTGAATGAACAAAAACCCCAAAAAACATCCATCATGAAAGTCAAAATAATTGTTAATACTAATTTACATTTTATAAGTTGCTGCTATGGTGAATTTATGATTACAAAGTACATGTATCTCTCATGTCATAATGATGCAAGGAAAAATACTACTTAAGTGCTTAATATTATTTGAATAGTGTTTAAATAACTAATGTATTGCAATAATTATCAAAAACAATACATATATATAACATGCAGTCTGAGAGTATTGCTAAAGCAGTATTACTGGGCCAGAGGCTCACATAATACAATTTTTATTCCTAATATTTGATATTAACGATACTGAAAAACACTCTGGTAATAACCTCTATGTACCACATTTCAGCTCCCTATCTCGAGTCAATGCAAAAATAAAAATAAAACTCCTAATTCAAGGGCCATAACTCAATAATTTGTTTTAGCAAATCACCATGAAACTCAAAGCTTGTTCTGTCATGGAACATGATAAAGCTATGCATAAAGTTTCAGTTGGACCAATAATCAACTAATAAAGTATGTTTTTAAAAGCATTATTAAATTTATTAATCAATTATTCAATAAGGTGCATTCATTATCAATCATTCACTGGTTATAGACATCTATGATTGGTACCTGCAGGCTGCACATTTACAAATCACAAAATTGGAAGACAATTATTCAAGGTTAATAATTTAACTAAATGCAGATTTAGTAAACATTGGTAACTCTGAAGTCACATAACACTGATGGCTCACAACTCGATCAAGGATGTAAGTAGCTGTGTGTTTACTTTGATTAAGAATAACCACATATTAAAAAAAAAAAAAAAAAAACACATATTAAAAAAGCAAAAAAAGTTGTATTGTCTGCCAAGAGGGGGAAAAAAAAGGACACCCCCCACTCAGACCGGTCAACCTTTAATCAAGAGAAAGCAGGAGATGTGTGTTGAAAAAGCAGGAGATTTTGTCAAAAAGCAGATTTTTTTAATTCACACAATTTAACCCCAAAATCGCAAGATTAAAAAAAAAGCATTATTACAATAAGTTATATGAATACTATATAAGGTCATAATAATATACTTGTTAACCTTAGATCTTGGCATTAAGAGAAAAAAAAAAAAAAAAAAAAAAAATTAATTTTATTTTTAAGTTTAAATATATTATGATTTAATAAATATTTAAAAAATATATTTTTTCTTTTTTATCCAAAATTTTTAAGAACATGAACAAGAAATTAAAAAAATAATTAATACATTTACGGTATTACAGGTTGCGTTACATTATCATTTGTGGTTAGTGTACAGAAGTACAAAATACAAATTTATATAAATCTTATAAATTAATATTAAGTTTTTACTATAATGAGGAACGGTGGTGTGATACTTATTTAAAATCATTATAATGATGCAATAAACATTGTATTTTCATTAATCATAAGTAAAACCTCATTACGGACATCGTGTGAAATATACCGGAATTATACCCATATCAGTTAGTAACTTTATATCAATGTCAAAGATTTTTGTTTAATTGTACAAAATTTATTTCTTGAAGTGTACCCTTATAACCAACATTTTACTGCACAAACATACAAAATTAACTGACACAAGTATTTTTATACAGCTAATTGGTCTTTTGGTTGTCTTGCTGTGTGACATGTGATTTTAACATGCATTTTGTGTATTGCTGTCAACTCGGGAGTCTTGCAGTTCAGATTCGTGTGTATCACTGTCAACTCGATGACTGGCAGTTCAGATTCGTCATAGTTGCATTATGTAATCCAGTGGGAAGACGTTTTACAATTCAGACGTGTCATTAGACCTAAATTGGATAGTTTTTGTAATATGGCAACACTGAATATCAATACACATGGCAGTGTTGAATTAGTGGCAACATGCTTCGTAGTCATTACCATGACAAAAACATTATAATAAAGTCATTTTATAAACTCCATGTGCTTTTTCGTGAATTTTCGTTTCAGAATTATTTCCCTTTATTTATTTTTTCGCAAAAGTGACTGTAAAATTGTTTTTTTTGTTAAATTATAATTTTTTTATCAGGAGATTTATTGTTTTGCCGGGAGATCGGAAGAAAGGTTAAAAAAGCGGGAGACTCCCGCATAAATCGGGAGAGTTGACAGGTCTGCCCACTCCAGTTTTCTGCTAAAGGTATGAAGAGTAAAATCCTGGTAATTAACGGAGATATACATGTGTATATTTTTATTTGGTAGATAGATGATAGTAAGAGAATTGCTGTTTAAAAATATGTCAAACCCACCTAGTAGGGTCTTTTAAAAAAATTAAATTACGTACCCTCAAACTAATTTGTTTGGCAGAAAACCTTCTGCCAAGTGATAAACGTTTCACACAACATGTAAATGTCTAGCTGACAAATAAATGTACCTGTAGTTGTGGTAGTCTTATTATTCATTTCATGAAAGTTTGTAACACCATGCTGTTCCGAAGTCGCATTCTCTATAAAAACAGTGAAACACACACAACATGTCACAACACAACAGAAATACTCATGCAAACAACAAATAAATCTTAAATACCAGAAAACAAGTAGCACCACACTATGATACAACAAAGCAGGCTATTCATTCTTTAAATTATAATACAACAAAGAAGGCTATTCATTCTTTAAATTATAATACAACAAAGAAGGCTATTCATTCTTTAAATTATAATACAACAAAGAAGGCTATTCATTCTTTAAATAATAATTTTAAAAATTACCACAACTACAAGAACTAAATCAATATACTACAAACAAACCTGGCATGAAATTCACAAGACATCTTAACTTTATGTTTACATTTAGTATTAATTTTTGCACGAAACATTATGAAATATGAAATATGGATTAGTAAAGACAAAAGAAAATTATTTATATACTTGATAATTACAGGGATTGTTTTAATAATGAATTTAGTAGCATTGTTTTGCACATTAATGTAACTTTATGACTGCAAAACACTTATAACAGTAGAAATAATACATAAATCATATTTTTAAAATGTACTGCAAACCTCGCTATGAAAAAACCTCTAAGGTGCATGATTAGATGATCCGCTAACTTTAATTATAGGGCAGCATTTAAGACCATAGTAACCACTGATATATATTTAATCCTCATTTAGTACTACAGCATAGTATAATTTTTTTAATTCACATGCTAAGGGAAGCTAAAAATGACTCTCCTTGAACTAGTCCCAGTGGAGTTCTCTGTAACAAGATTGGGCTCCCCTTAAATGCCAATGTCTATATACTTATAAACATGACAGTAATACTGTTGTCGGTTGAAAGGATAATGTTTGGCTTTAATATTCATTGCAAAAGTTACTTGTTTAAAACTGTTGCAGGCAGGCTTGAAAAGAGCTGTCAGTGAGTATTTTAACTATGGGAAAATCATTTCCAATTGCCACAGGTAATGAAGTCTGAAGTTCTAGCCCTGCCAATGTATTTCCGAAACATGTTTTACTAGCTTTTATATTGGCCCTATAAAACTTTGTACCCAAGTGTTGTGTGTAAAATAATGCACTTATAAATAAATAGATCTATGTACATAGAGGCTGTGTTCAATTCTCTTAGGATATTTATAAACAGGTTTAAATATTCAGTCATCCAGCCAGCAATTAACACATGTGGAAAAAAAAAAGGTACACATATTTGCGTTTCATGCAGGTTTGGGATTGAAGTTATGTCTATATAAAATTGAAAGTTTTTAGTTTTAAAATCAAAAGGGGAATAACTCTTGATACGAAATAAGGATTATGAATAGTTTATGTAGAAAATGTTTTGGCCAGATTTGGGCGAGAGCTAGATAGACATAAAATGAAATACATTGATTTACTGCTCTGTACTACAAGAATTCACAAAAATATGCAAGCAAAAAATAAATGACTTCACAATAACAATAATATAAGAATTCACAATACATGCATCTACATTATACATATTATATACTTTAAAAAAAACACATTCTAAAAATAAAAATATGCAATGTTGTTACCATTCTGAGTGCTGATAGAAACCAGATGACGAAGAATGCCATCGACATGAGCAGATATATTGACAAGGCTGTTACTGTTCCGAGTGAACTGCAAATACAGGTTGCTCACGTCCCCGATCAGTCTGACTACTGTACCATTTAATCCCTGCAGCAAGAAGAAGCAAATAACAGTGTGTGAAAAATGGCGGATGTTATTAGCCAGTGTAGGTCATCCGTGGTTAAGTCATTGGACTGATAGGTAGTAATATCACTTCCTGGTACCAGCTCTCACCTAGAGCAAGTTTAACGACTCAGTGGGTAGGTGTAAGGCCACTACACCGACTTCTCTCTCACTAACCACTAACAAACTAAACATGAACCGACAGTACAGATAGCTGAGGTGTGTGCTCAAGACAGTGCAGTTGAACCGTAATTGAATATAAGCAAGGAAATAACAATTAAAATTAAAATAATATATACAATTTTAATTTAATATATTTAAATAAAACATTTTAAACATTCATGAGATGTAACTATAAACCAAGTTTCATTAGTTTTGTTTGTCACCAAAAATCCCCATAATGACAGTAGAACTTTTCATCAAACAAGAACAGAACATGATTTTGAGCGACACTAAATGAACAATGGTGAACATGTCATGTCATAGGGTTTAACGTGCATATTCAGAACAAGCTGTTGTAGTGCACACTCTTTTGTCCAAGACAGAAAGTTGGTGGGGGGGGGGGAGGGGGTGTAGGAGAGACTGCCTGCACTGGCAGATGCAAGGGAGCACCAGCAGTCCGATCAAGATCGGTAGCAGGCGGGGTTGGTGGTGGTGGAGCTATGGAATTTTGAATGGAGCATTAATTATGCCAAAGAGAAAAGGTGCTCATTTCAGTATGAAGGAATTCTGGCACAATTTTTGAACAGTCTGCCGAAAGAAAAAAAGGATACAGAGCTAATATAGTTTTGGAGTTTATTAGATTGAGAGTAGCTCGTTAATTAGACCTCATTGCTGCTGTAGTGCCTCCCGTTGTTGTTTATCCTCCTTTTCCGTGCCACCAAGTACATTACCAGCAGCAGGTTTTTTGGGGGGTTGGGTAGGGTAGGCTGATATTCTTTTGTTCAGCCATTCCCTGGGTGCAGTGCAAGTTTGTACACGGAGCTGGTATTCTTTTGTCCAGCTCCTTATTAGAGTAGGTGAACATGGTAGTGAACACTATATTCATAGTCTGCGAAAAATGGTTCAAATATTACATATTAATTTTTCCTTTTCTTCCAATTTGTTTTAAATTATTATTCTGGGTGCATAATTTGAACCATAATGTAAATGGAGAATATAATGTTTATTGCTGTATGTACAGTAAGATATTGAGCCAGTTATAATACAGAATAATTATTTTTAAAAGAATGGTTAAAGTTATCAGGTAAAGTCAGTAAAAAATGGCTGACTACATGTATAAGACAAAATGTTTAACTTAATGACGTACCCAACACATTTCAATTACGGAAAAAAGAAGAAGTTTGTTTGTTTAACGAATCTGTTGGAACATCGATTAATTAATCGTCGTCTATTGGATGTCAAACATTTTGTAATTCTGACTCGTAGTCATCAGAGGAAACCGTCTACATTTTTCCTAATGCAGCAAGGGATCTTTTATATGCACTTTCCCAGAGACAGGGAAACACATACTACAGACATTGTCCAGTTGTGGTGCACTGGTTGGAATAAGAAAAAAACCAATCAGTTTAATGGATCCACTAAGGTGATTCAATTCTGCAATACAAGCAACTATAGCGAGCACTCAACCCACTGAACTAAATCCAGCCCCTTCAATTACAGTCACGTGATGTCGGACATATGAACTATTGCACATTAGGAAAACATTTTATCACTGGGCTACATCCCATGCAAGTGCAATATAAAGCTAGTTATCATACCAAATAATTATTTTGATATTAATGGTCACTTGTGTCAGGTAAAGTCAGTAAAAGGTTCCTAACTGTATACATATATAACTGAGATAATCTAACAACATGAGATACTTCTTAACTTGGTTATAGTATCCTTCCTATTTCATAACTTGAGTGACAGACTTGCTACATGTATGCAATGTGGAAATAGTTTGTAAACCTTTTGAGGTGACTATTTAATTTAAAACACACCTGGAATCGTAACTGGGTCTGTTCTTTGAATTCAGTAAAGTCTTCAGCAGTAGGTTGTGAGGCTTTGGTAACATTTTGGTCACCTTTGTTTCCTTGTACCTGAAAAGAAAAAAAAATAAGAGGGGAAAAAGAAGAAGAAAAAAAGAAGAAGAAGAGTGTAAGTATTTTACATACTATAACATTAACATTATTTCATGTAATTTTTAACAGGATCATGACATTTAGGCACTTTCACACAAAAAATAAAAATATGCAGCACATTTTTCAGCACCAAAGGAATGATATGGCTCTAGGTGCTTTTGGAAATTCCGAGAATAAGATTTGTTTCAACGTCACCTTATTTTCAAGAGGAGAAGCTTATGATGTAAGGCAGCAGCCTCAGACTGATATAAAGGTATCTAACATAGAAAGTATAAAGTTTGTTTTATTTTAATGACACCACTAGAGAACATTAATTTATCAATTGATGATTAGTGGATATCAGACATTTAGTAATTTGACATAATATTATAGTCTTAAAAGAGAAAACCTGCTACATTTTTCCATTAGTAGCAAGGGATCTTTTATATGAACCATCCGATTCTGATGGACAAGAAAACGAACCTGCTGGTATAACTGTTTTATCTTGGTCACACTACTGGTCATGTTTTCAACTTTAGTCAGGAGAAAACCCAGCTTTCTGTCTGTCTCAGCTGAGGAGTTTTCAACATTCTGCAATAAACACCCAAATGTGAAATCATTAACACAGTAACCACAAGGTCTGTTTCACTTAAGCAACAGTTGTAATAAAAAAATGAGTAATAAGTTGTATAACTTGTACCTAATCCATTTGTACTTTAAAAAACAATACAATATGTTTCAAGCAATAGGACTTTTATATTGTTATGACATAACTATGACTATAATTATGATGTCTAAAAACATGGTCAATTTGACTCTTAGTCAAGAGAGGAAGAAACTCTATTGCCACATAAGACTGCTCGTCTGCAAAAACAGCAAGAGATCATTTATCTCCCACAGAAAGAACAGCACACATATCACAGCCTATAATGTACAAGGGTTTCTTTAAGATGGGTGGTGTTGTGGGGAGGCGATCAATACTACGATCTTCTTGTACGATTCTTTGTGACAGAGCACCGATGACCGACCGTAAACAATACCACCTTAACCCTCTCACCTCTTGTTGTACGATTCTTTGTGACAGAGCACCGATGACAGACCGTAAACAATACCACCTTAACCCTCTCACCTCTTGTTGTATGATTCTTTGTGAAAGAGCACTGATGACTGACCGTAAACAATACCACCTGAACCCTCTCACCTCTTGTTGTACGATTCTTTGTGACCGAGCACCGATGACTGACCGTAAACAATACTACCTTAACCCTCTCACCTCTAGTTGTACGATTCTTTGTGACAGAGCACCAATGACTCATCGTAAACAATAACCCCTTAACCCTCTCACCTCTAGTTGTACGATTCTTTGTGACAGAGCACCAATGACTCATCGTAAACAATAACCCCTTAACCCTCTCACCTCTAGCTGTACGATTCTTTGTGACAGAGTACTGACGGTTGACCGTAAACAATACCCCTTTAACCCTCTCACCTCTAGTTGTACGATTCTTTGTGACAAGAGTACTGACCGTTGACCGTAAACAATAACCCCTTAACCCTCTCACCTCTAGCTGTACGATTCTTTGTGACAGAGCACTGACGGCTGACCGTAAACAATACCCCTTTAACCATCTCACCTCTAGTTGTACGATTCTTTGTGACAGAGCACCAATGACTCATCGTAAACAATAACCCCTTAACCCTCTCACCTCTAGGTGTACAATTCTTTGTGACAGAGCACCAATGACTCATTGTAAACAATAACCCCTTAACCCTCTCACCTCTAGCTGTACGATTCTTTGTGACAGAGTACTGACGGTTGACCGTAAACAATAACCCCTTAACCCTCTCACCTCTAGCTGT
Organism: Dracogyra subfuscus; assembly: GCA_016106625.1. NCBI lineage: Eukaryota > Metazoa > Mollusca > Gastropoda > Neomphalida > Peltospiridae > Dracogyra > Dracogyra subfuscus. Next base: position 17,551 of record JAECMU010123120.1, read on the forward strand.
ACGATTCTTTGTGACAGAGTACTGACGGTTGACCGTAAACAATAACCCCTTAACCCTCTCACCTCTAGTTGTACTATTCTTTGTGACAGAGCACTGACGGCTGACTAAACAATACACCCGTAACCCTCTCACCTCTAGTTGTACAATTCTTTGTGACAGAGCACTGACGGTTGACCGTAAACAATACCCCCTTGACCGTAAACAATACCCCCTTAACCCTCTCACCTCTAGTTGTACAATTCTTTGTGACAGAGCACTGACGGTTGACCGTAAAGTGTTGTTCACCTCGTAAATCTCATGTCTTAGATCACTGAGACTCTGCAATAATAAAAACCAATCATAGTTAAATTAAACTTTATTTTAAAACACAATTGCAGATGCAAATACTTGTACAGCAGACCAGGAAATATTTGCCCATAGATGCAAGAATGATTTAAAGCAATGAGTTAAAGATTGTGAGCAAGTGCAAAGTTAATAAATGAATGAATAAGCATGTGAGTCAGTACACAAGTGAACAAATGTAGTCAAAAGCCAGTTAAATTGTGGATTTCTAGTGCCTGTTCACACTTAAACAAATGGTTTATACACTTTTCAAATATATATGTAGATTATTTCATTGCAAATTTGACGTTAATTTAAGTAATATTTTATTAATCAAGGACTACATGCTATAGCCATTCTGTATAAACATTAGTAAATTTGGTTAGTTTATGAAAGACGGCTATCCACTTCCAGGGTACAAAGTTAAGGGTCGCCCGTGGCGAGTCAAAATGGCGTCGGGCAAGTCAAAACCTTATCACGTATCGCCTGTCTGGCGACCCAAAATTTTCGCGTATTATGTAGGTATAAAATGCAAATTACTAGTTGATCAGGAAGTTTAATTTTTATTTATTGTTTTCAACT
>JAECMU010123237.1:0-13447 GCA_016106625.1 Dracogyra subfuscus
ATGCGATGGTTTCCATTCCTTACATTTGATTACATTTTGGGCGGGATATAGCCCAGTGGTAAAAGTACTCGTCAATGCAGTGGTTCCCATTCCTTACATTTGATTACATTTTGGGCGGGATCTAGCCCAGTGGTAAAAGTACTCGTCAATGCAATGGTTCCCATTCCTTACATTTTATGACATTTTGGGCAGGATATAGCCCAGTGGTAAAAGTACTCGTCAATGCATTGGTTCCCATTCCTTACATTTGATTACATTTTGGGTGGGATATAGCCCAGTGGTAAAAGTACTTGTCAATACAATGGTTCCCATTCCTTACATTTGATTACATTTTGGGCAGGATATAGCCCAGTGGTAAAAGTATTCGTCAATGCAATGGATCCCATTCCTTACATTTGATTACATTTTGGGCAGGATATAGACCAGTGGTAAAAGTACTTGTCAATGCAATGGTTCCCATTCCTTACATTTGATTACATTTTGGGCAGGATATAGCCCAGTGGTAAAAGTATTCGTCAATGCGATGGTTTCCATTCCTTACATTTGATTACATTTTGGGCGGGATATAGCCCAGTGGTAAAAGTACTCACCAATGCAATGGTTCCCATTCCTTACATTTGATTACATTTTGGGCAGGATATAGCCCAGCGGTAAAAGTACTCGTCAATGCGATGGTTTCCATTCCTTACATTTGATTACATTTTGGGCGGGATATAGCCCAGTGGTAAAAGTACTCACCAATGCAATGGTTCCCATTCCTTACATTTTATGACATTTTGGGCAGGATATAGCCCAGTGGTAAAAAAAAGAAGTCATATCAGAATTTTATTCTACATCATGTCAGAGGTTAGAATTCAGGGATCAGCTGTTTCACTTCCAACCACAAAGTTTTGACCATGCTGGAGATAGCTATACAATGACAAAGGATAAAGAGTTAGCAGGGTTTATAGAATTGTTTAAAAAAAATCCACTAGCCATGGGATCAGCGACTTTTAAAAATGTACCAGCCAATATTAAAAATTCACTAGCCCTACTTTAAATAAATACAATTTTACTAATAGCAATAGACAGATATGTCACCTAAAGGACACAGAACTTTAAAACTCTTACATTTGTGAGGGAGGGGGTGGGGTGGGGAGAGATATTCATATTTACACTATAGACTTAAATGCAGCATTTGACAACTTATGTTTTTTAACTAGCCATTGGGCAAGATGATAAAAAGTTATTTACTGGCCCAACACTGTATAACACTAGTCATGGGAGTAAGGCTAACATAATCTAGAAGACCTGCAGTTAGTTTATGGACACAATACCTACCTTGATACACAAATATTGACCTTCATATCTTGAGATGTTACGAACAAATAAGGACGGGAAAACAATGTCGAACAGATGGATGGAGAGAAAACTTATAGCCCCTCCAGATGGACTGGTTTATCAAATGCTGTGGTATGTGCTATCCTGTCTGTGGGATGGTGCATATAATAGATCCCTTGCTACTAATGGGGGTCTATAGTCCTTCCCACAGGGCTTTACTCATACTACTGAATTTATTATAAGTTATTTATTTATAAGTAGTTTTTTAAATTGCACACAAAAATAGTTAGGTTTTTTTGTGTTTTTGTGTGATTTTCAAAACACTTTTACTTTTCTTTTATGTTAAACCAAACTAAAATTATTTTCAAAGAAAAAAATGGGGTTTTTTTAACGACGCACTCAACACATTTTATTTACGGTTATATGGCGTCAGACATATGGTTAAGGACCACACAGATAAAATTATTTATAAAAACAATTGTAGGAGGATGGGATGGACTATAGTCTAAGGGAGACAATACTGACCTTGATACGCTTGAATGAAATGAGCATCTCGGCGAGAAACTGGATTCCTAAAGCCACGCCCACCATGACTCCGAACCGTATGGACATCAAGAGACCAATCATCACGAAGATAGATTCCGTCTTCAGGGGACTGCCCATCACCACATTGCCCACTATGATTAACAGTATGACAAGCTTGACGGAGAAAAACATGGGCGCCAGAATTAAGCCCTGAATGTAACGGGCTTGGCGGATTCGCTTCATCTCGTTACTGAAATAGCAAGGCATTGTGGGACTGGAGATAAAAGCAAATTAAATCTCTCTTTTTTTTTCAATTAAAAAATTAGCAGTAAAGTTTTCAACTTAAAAAACGTGGATAAAAAAAATCAATTACACTTTTCAAAAATTAAAAAAAATTAATTTCAAAGTGCATGTTAATTTATGATTGTGATTTCTTTATTTTGGTATTGGTAGGAATAGCCTATGTGGCAGCTGTAGGTTTCCTATCTCTAACTCTTGAACATGTGTTGAAATAATCATATGCTACACATTAAACAGTCAAGTTTAGAAATGTTCTGAACAAATAGTCCTTTCAAGATTTTTATAAACCTGTTTTATAAGCCCATTCGGCTATTTCTAGTCCCAGCCAGTGCACTACGACTGGTATATCAAAGGCCAAGGCATGTGCTATCCTGTCTGTGGGATGATGCATATAAAAGATCCCTTGCTACTAATGGAAAAATTACCAAATGTTTGACATTCAACAGCCGATGATTAATAAATCAATGTGCTCTGGTGGTGGTATTAAACAAGAACAAACTTTAAATTTTGTATAAACCTGTTATGCTATTTAGCAATATTATATATGTGTATTATGGTGTCTTGCAAAGTGGAGGGATTTATAAGCATATACAGCCATCGAAATAAGTTCCGAATATTAAGGTCATGCAGGTTTCATATCGGGTATGTTTAAATGGTGGGTTTTTTCATAACCGATACTTCGTTTGCGATCAAGTTTTTGTTCGCAATGCATGGTTTTCACAATTTTCTCAGACAACTAAGCTTACTGTCATAAATAATACCCGGACAAAATAACATGTTTATTATAATGTTTATCCATAAGCATACAAGATGGGGTAGGGAGAGAAGGTAGGGGGTGAATTCCTAATACTGGAGGAGATTGTTGAACTCAGGCCCAAAAAAATCGATGGAGATGTAAGAACAAAATGAGCTCTAATCCGAGTTTATTTTCGATTAGCAGCAAGGGATATTTTATATGTACCATCCCACAGACAGGACAGTACATACCACAGCCTTTGTTACAGCAGTTGTGGAGAGCACTGGCTGGAACGAGAAATAGCCCACTGACGGGAATCCATCCTAGACAGACGGCGCATCAAGTGAGCGCTTTGCTGTTTGGAAGTAATGCTAATATGAATAATATATTGTTGTTGTCCAGTTTTCGGACATTTTGGTTTAACTTGGGCAAAAATCAACCACATTGGTTACAACTGAGAAATACCACATCACTTGCTAATCAGTTAGGCTGACTGCAGCTTATTTCACTGTAGGCTAGTGAATTTTTGGTCTGGGCTAGTGGAAATATTTAATTGAATTACTAATAATTAAGGTGGGGGTTGGGGTAGGGGGAGGGGCAATTGCATCTATTACTTCATTTTAATTATGTCCCTATTTTAAACTGCATATATTAACCATAGATCTACCAGGTTTTCTTCCTTGCTGTCAGATACATGTAAGTGCTCAGGTTTGAAAAATGCATTTCGAAAGAATACAATGAAATGCTAAAAGGAAAAATGCATCGTGCTAAGTTATATGGACTACAACTAAAGATCCAAGAACTAAAGGTTACACACCACCACATATTTTCTTATTTATGTATTTATTTATTTTAATAGTAAATAATTGATTTATTTCTATTAATTAATTTTTATTTATTTAAATTTTTAAGTTAAGAGCTGGGCCATATACTGTATATATCATTCGGTACTGGTACTGATTTACTATACCGAGCAAATTTCAAAATACAAAAATTTCGGTATTGCAAAATGTTATCCACTATTTACTAAAGCACTAACAATAGAGCATTGTGCATGGAAATTAATTTTATTTAGATGAAATTAGTGCTTGAGACTTAACTCAGGCATTCATTTAAAGCCAAATATACCAAAAATATCTCTCAATATCGGTATCATATTAATACCAAATACTGTATCTATACTGAGGTAAATCACCCCAAAATATACTGATACCGATAACGAACCTGAAATCTCAATACCGCTCAGCTCTATTAACAGTAAATAAATTATATATTTATTTATTTTATTTATTTTGATTTTTTAACAGTAAATAAATTTATAAATACTGGTCAGTATCAGCAATACATGGGTTATTACATTTCATATGAAACTGGTTCTTGTTAAATCACAAATTTTACAATGCATTAAAGATATACAGGTATTAAGCAAAAAACAATATCAATGATATGTTGGCTATTACATTTCATATGAAATCGGTTCTTGTTAAATATCATTGTACTGTGCAATGCATTAATAATTAATTATTTGTATTCATTCACTCCTTGTGTTTGATATTTCTCTTAAAGGGACATACTGAGGCATAGTTTAAAACTTTTAATGATTAGAGCAAGGTTTTTTGATAACTGAAACCATACTTTACTTAGATTTTATTGTTTAGATTATCCATTTCCGTACATTCGAAGTGTTTTTGGTCATCCTGGTGGTTTTAATATCACAAAATACATTTTTCATATTTTTTAATATGCATGTGTGTCATAACAGTTATGGAGTTGAGTTTTAGTCTATTTTAAAGGCTATTTCACCATTTTAAAGTCACAGACTCATGTTTCACTCAACTGTAATTTTTTCAAAATGTGTTACAGGTTTGTAGATTAAATGTGTTACAGGTTTGTAGATTAAATGTGTTACAGGTTTGTAGACTGAATGTGTTACAGGTTTGTAGATTAAATGTGTTACAGGTTTGTAGATTGAATGTGTTACAGGTTTGTAGATTGAATGTGTTACAGGTTTGTAGATTGAATGTGTTACAGGTTTGTAGATTGAATGTGTTACAGGTTTGTAGATTAAATGTGTTACAGGTTTGTCGATTAAATGTGTTACAGGTTTGTAGATTAAATGTGTTACAGGTTTGTAGATTGAATGTGTTACAGGTTTGTTGATTAAACGTGTTACAGGTTTGTAGATTAAATATGTTACATGTTTGTAGATTAAATGTGTTACAGGTTTGTATATTAACTGAACTGAGTGTTCATTTTTATGGGCTAAAACTAGGGTCTGGACCTTTAAGCACAGGTTAAGGTAACGAACATTTGAACAATTGTCCCCAGATGTTTGTGCAATGATGAAGCAATACAGACAAAGCTGTGTAACATGACCATTTCATGCAGTTTACAATTAAAACAAAAATTGTGCAGTTTCATACACACAAGGCTAAAAAAAATAAGCTGACAATACAATAGTTATTCTGTCAATTTTGTTTGCCGGAGTTCTTCATAGTTCTGTATATACAACAGTTTCAGGATCTGAACTGGGTCAGCCTGATTAGGTTTTGTCCTCTAATCCTTCAAAATCATGCTGTCGATATATTGACAATATCCCTAACCCGACAATCAGGAGTCAAAAGTTTCATTTCAAACATTTGACTCGATGCCCATGGACTTGACATAATCACAATCAACATCATAATTAAGATCATGCCATAAACAAAATCACCATAAATGCATGATCACCATCATAACTCAGATCACCATCAAAATCATCACAATCACATCATAATCAAGATTACTATTATAATTAAGATCACCATCATAATCAAAATCACATCACAATCAACATCATCCAAAACAAATCAAAATCACTGTCATAATCAAGATCACCATTATAATTAAAATCGCCATCATCTTGATACCAAATAGCTCTATTTGATTAATTTTATCACCAAGGGAACAAGAAGAAAACAATCAATCTCATTATAGCAAGACTATACCAGTCCATAACACAAAATGGCATCCATAACATTGTAAGCATTGTTTTCTTACTATGGTTTGTATTAGTTTTATTTATTTCTAAACTGAATTTCTTTTAATTAAAAATGGTAGGTTTTTTTGTTTTTTTTTTAGGGGGGGGGATTTCCAAAACACTGTTACCCTACTTTTCTTCTTATGTCAAACCGAACCTAAATTATTTACAAAAAGCATTTCTATATGATGATGGGATGGAATATAGGATACTTAAGACAACTTGCCAACTCAGAAGAGCATGCTTCAACCTTAATTAGATATACACACCATCGTAAGTTATATCATCCTACGAAAACACAGGCATTGAATATAGCATCCAGCCTCAGTGGGACAATGGTTAAGCCATTGGACTACAGGGTTTGCAGCCCGGTACCGGCTCCAACTCACTTTGAGTTCCTAGAAGCTCAATGGGTAGGTGCAAGACCACTACAACCTCTTCTCTCTCACTAACCACTAACCAACTAACAACTAACCCACTGTCCTGGACAGACAGCCCAGATAGCTGAGGTTGTATGCTCAGGACAGCGTGCTTGAACCTTAATTGGATATAAGCTTGGAAATAAGTTGAAATAAATGAATGAACATAGCAATTACATCGATTAATGAACAGTGACAGTAAAATATCCAACTCACAGTCTAACCTAAAGAAATGAGGTACATGTACGTAACATGAAAAACCCATGCAATGCTAATTGGCAATGGTTGGACAAAAACACTGGTAGGCCTACTGCCAACCATCACTTAATATGTAAAAATAGTTCTTTTATTTTAATTTATCATATATAACAGTGATTTTATCCTGATTTGTGACAGTTTTACATCAATAAACAATTACTATCAATTCTTGTAATTTAAAAAATATATTTTTATTTAGTTAAAGGGACATACCCTAGTTTTTAAACACTAAGACATAGTTTTGACTATTAGAGGCGTTTTTTGGTAACTGAAATCATACTTTACTTAAATTTTATTGTTTAAAGTATCCATTTCTGTACATTCGAAGTGTTTTTGGTCATCCTGTTGTTTTTTATATCACAAAGTGCATTTCTCATATTTTTAAAAAGACACGTGCCTCTGATAAGTAACAATTATGTAGTCGAGTTTTATTCTATTTTAGAGGGTATTTCACCATTTCAAAGTCAGACTCATGTTTCACTCAATTGTAACTTTATAAAAATGTGTTACAGGTTTGTAAATTAAACTAAACTTAATGTTAATTTTCATGAACTGAAACTAGGGTATGTCCCTTTAACAATTACAAATAAATCAGTTTCTAACATCCTTTCGATAACTTGTTTTATGTAATGATATCATTTTCTTAAGGTTTATTTAAGGATAACATTCAGAGGTTTTTTTAGTGATATTATCCAATCAAAACAGAGTGAAAAGTTTGTAATTATGATACTACAGGTGCGAATCCAGGGGGAGGGGGTCGAAGGGGTCTGGACCCCCCTGCTCGTGACCAACAATTTTTCGATTATGAGGTTTTGATGGGCGACTGGCATGGCGATGTACTGGCAGGGTAAGCTCAAGACTGGACACCCCCACCCCTGCTAAAATTCCTGGATCCGCGCCTGTACTATTATTAGCATTATAGAATACTGAATTCTACGTTTAAAAAATCATACACTTCTCCATAAAAATCTAAAACATGCATATGTATATAGGAGATGTATGTACAGCTCAGTATTCTTTAATAAACAAATGATTATTGTACAAGGTGCATTTTTTAACAAGTTCAAGAAATTATTGACCTCACAATTATTACAGATAATAAACGATCACAAAACCAGCCTCAGTGGTGTCGTGGTTAAGCCATCAGACATAAGACTGGTAGGTACACGGTTCGCAGCCCGGTACCGGCTCTATCCCAGAGCGAGTTTTAACGACTCAATGCGTAGGTATAAGACCACTACACCCTCTTTTTTGGTCACTGACTAACTAACCAAGTAACAACTAACCAACTATCCTGGACAGGCAGCCCAGATAGCTGAGGTTTTGTTCCCAGAACAGCGTGCTAGAACCTTAATTGGATATATATTGGATAAGAAAATAAGTTGAAATGATCACAAATTATTAATATTTATTATGTAACTATAGTCTATCGCATAGGGAATGCCATTTTTCACACTATGGAATTTACTACCAGTTATTTATTTCTGAGCCAAATGCTTTTAAATTGCATACAAAAACAGTATTTGTTTTGTTATTTCCAAACACTTTTTTAAACTTTTCTTCTTACATCAAACCAAACTGAAATTATTGACAATAAATATTTTTATAGAAGAATGGGAAGGACTATAGTTATCTGAACCATGAGTTCATTAATAAGAAGATGTGTGAAATATGTTTTTTTTAAAAGGTCATGTAAAAAATGCAGATCAATTACCGGAGACAGAAAACCAGCCTTGGTGATGCAGTGGTTAAGCCATCAGACTACAGGCTGGTAGGTACTGGGTTCGCAGCCCTATATCAGCTCCAGCTCAAAGCGAGTTCTTAAGGGCTCAATGGATAGGTGTAAGACCACTACACCCTCTTCTCTCTCACTAACCACTAATCAACTAACAACTAACCCACTGTCCTGGACAGACAGCCCAGATAGCTGAGGTGCGTGCTCAGGACAGTGTGCTTGAACCTTAATTGGATATAAGCAAGAAAAAAGTTGAAATAAAATGAGACAAAAAGGTGATGATAATTATTGTTATTTTCTGCTCGTATTAGCTTAAAACTTAAATATTTTTGATAGATGTTCTGTAAATAAACTAATTTAAGATTACTGAGTTTTTAAAATTAACTACAATGATATTGGTATTAGCACAAAACTTAAACGTCTTTAATAGATGTTCTGTAAATAAACCAATTTAAGATTGGTTTTGTTTTTTAATTATCTCTGATGATATTGGTATTAGCACAAAACTTAAACATCTTTGATAGATGTTATATATAAAAAAAAACTAATTTAAGGTGTTGAGTTTTTTTTTAATTAACAGTGATAATATATTAATAAGAACAGCAAAGAAAACACAAAACAAGACAAGGCAAAAGCAACCAAAAAAATTCTAAAACTAAAAGATATCTAACTAGAAATTTCACAAAATGTTAGTCACATGCATCTGTTTCGTTTTGTTAGTGATTATATTAAAATTAGTTTAAAAGAATCTAAAATAAAGTGCAACAAAAAACAAAGGATAACATATCTATAAATATTTTTATTTATTTCAGATTCAGAAAGATCATGTCTAAGAATTGGGGGTGGAGGATGGGGCAGGAAATACATGAATAATTTAAAGGTATCTGGTATGGAAGATTTAATTTTTTAAAATTATTTCTTCATTCAAAAATCGTATCTCAGAATATGGGGGTGGGGGTTATGGTGGTGGTGGAATTGCAGGAAATACATAAATAATTTAAAGGTATTTGGTGTGGAAGATTAAAAAAATTCATTAAAAAAAAATGTTTTATTTATTTTATATAGAAAATGCCAAACTACATTTATATGGATAGTCAGGGAAGAAGATACTGATGGAGTGTCCCAGACCCACACTGCTTCACCCATCTCCACCCATCCCCACCCTATCTCAAAATGATCATTTCTGGATGTGCTTATGTCTATAAACAAAAAAGAGAAGAATCGTGCACAAAAACTAAATGCATTATTAAAACACTACTGACAATCAGAATTCAAGAAACATGGCATATTAACGTGCATAAGAATGATCCCAAGGGCTGTTCATGAATTGACCACATGGAGGGGGTGGGGGCAATGTTTTCATATTGAAGCCATAAAATCTAATTTAAACCAAGTAAGAATAAGAAGGAAAAAAAAGGAAGATTCATTTGGCATAAAATAATAAATGGTGTCTCCGCCATGTAATCAATTTTAGAACAGTCCTTGCAAACAACAGAGCATGTGAAATTGATGACAATTCAGTTATAACACATTAAAAACTATGCAGTACTATTAGTGTAACTATATAGTTAAAACATATTTAAATGTTTCAATTTTATATCATATTTATTTCCTAAGTGAAATACTTTTCAAATGAAATAAACTTTAGCAAAAAGAAAGAAAGAAATGTTTTATTTAACGATGCACTAAACACATTTTATTTACAGTTATATGGTTTCAGACGTGGTTGAGAGAGGAAACCTGTTGTCGCCACTTCATGGGCTACTCTTTTTGATTATAGCAGCAAAGGATCTTTTATATATGCACCATCCCACAGACAGGGTAGTACATACCATGGCCTTTGATATACCAGTTGTGGGGCACTGGCTGGAATGAGAAATAGCCCAATGGTGATCGATCCCAGACTAACCGTGCATAGAGCGAGTGCTGTACCACTGGGCTATGTCCCTCAAACTTTACTGAGTGACAATGAAAATTATTTCTCGAGGGATATAAACATGATATGAAATGATAGCAGGTTTAATATCATATTTATAATATAGTTGCCCATAATGGATTTGATTTATATCATCAAAGTCATTTGATTAACATTCTGGTAAAATGTGCACCAATTGTATGATGTTGAAGTGTTATGTCGCTATTTGCGTTTTACTTGTATGCAACACTTTGATATGAAGTTTCATAAGGTATTTCTAACCATATGAGTAATAATATTACAGACCTAAAATAAAATGGTGCACATGATATATTATGTTATTTTTATTTTTTATTTTTTAACATTTGCAGAATACATGGAAAAATACCGTAAACTGTATTTTGTCATTTGTATTAAGTTTTATGTCCTTATAATTATTGTCAGTTACACTGTAACTTTTTAAAATACTGTTTTTAAAAATCTTCTATGAAACACAAAAAAACCCACAACTTTATAGGTGTTACAAGCTGGTGGTTAACTTACTTGAAAAATACCGTAAACCATCTATATTTTGTAATTTTGTATTAATTAATTAAGTTTCAGGTCCGATAATTATCAAGTTACATGTAGTTAAACTTTTTTTTAAATTGTCAAAATGCTTCTTAAAATGTTAATGATTGAAGGCATTAAGTTTAAAAAACATACTTTATAGATGTTTCCAGCTGTTTACTTAACTTACATGGAAAAATACCGTAAACCACCTAAATTAAGCTTTATGTCTTTACAATTATTAAGTTAGTTATTCTTTAAAAAAAAAATTATAAATGTTTTTTAAATGTTCAATGACTGAACACATGAAGTTTAAAAAAATACTTTATAGGTATTACATGCTATGTGCTTAACTTACATGGAAAAATACCGTAAACCATCTATATTTTGTCATCTGTATATAATTTCATATTCTTACAATTATCAAGTCATTTTAAGCAGCATTTTGACAGGGTTTTTAAAAGCTTCTTAAAATTTCAGTGATTAAAGCCATGAAGTTTAAAAAATACTAGATGTTACCAGCGGTGTGGTTAACTTTACATTTAAGCTGCGAGAAATACTCATTATTTAAACAAAAGGAAAGGAATGTTAATTTAATCACATGTAGTTAGCAGAGCAGAGGTTTAGTTTTAACGACACCACTAGAGCACATTGATTATTAATCATCGGCTATTGGGTGTCAAACATTTGGTAATTTTCACTGTTAAATAGATTACTTTTTCTAATTAGTCAGAAATTTTTTGTTATATGTACTCCTGAAAAGGCAGGACATTGCATACCATGGCCTTTCCTAGCCCAACAATTGGGCAACTTTTCGCTTGTTGGAATTAATTAACCCCAAATTTGAAAACAATTCTACAAAAGAATTGACAAAGACATTGTATATATTCAAGGTTTTTGACATTCAAACACAACTGATACACCTAAACCGGCCTCGGTGGTGTCATGGATAGGCCATCAGATCAAACTACAGGCTGGTGAGTACAGGGCTCACACGAGTCGCAGTACGGTACTGGCTCCGACCCAAAGCAAGTTTTAACGACTCAGTAGGTAGGTGTAAGACCACTACACCCTCTTCTCTCTCACTAATCACTAATCCAATGTCCTGGACAGACAGCCCGGATAGTTGAGGTGTGTGCCCAGGACAGCGTGCTTGAACCTTAATTGGATATAAGCACGAAAATAAGTTGAAATGAAACAGACTGTTACTGCAGCTTTGAGATTCATATATACTAATACACTTACAATATATATACTAGCTGTTACTGTCCAGCAATTTGGAGGAAACAGGGGTTACACTTTCAGCTCTGATGCTGATAGGTACTGGGTTCATATCCCAGTACCGGATACAACTCACAGCAAGTATGCAACTTAGTGGCAAGACTACAACAATGTTAGGCTTGTTTTTTTCACCAACCACTATCCTGTATTCTTAACATATAGCCCAGATACCTAAGGTATGCCCAGACGAGTGTGCTTGAACCTTGACTGGATCAAAGCACAAAATTAAATTAAAATAAAATGAATTTGGCTTTTTTAAGAGGCTAAATATTGAGTGTGTTAAATACATAATTATGTACCCATTGTGGACGTGGAATAAAAATTGTATTGCATACATGTTTAATAATCAGTAATACATATTAAAACAATGTAATAACTTGATGGTGACTCCTTGCTTTACTTAGAATTTTGCTAAATAACATCTCACCCCCCCAAAAATGACTAATATAGTTTTAAAATTTCATTTTAAACAAGACGATGGGTGTAATAAAGAAATTAGGTCTTTTTAATGTAAACTGCTGTGTTATTTCAAATGACATTTAAAAAAATTAATATCCAATTTTCATTTTCACATTATTCTTAGGACCCAAACTTACATTACAGTGCCTCATATTAATCCTGTAAAGTGATAGTGTAAGATGGATATATAATAAAATGATAGAATTTCTTGTAAATCTAGTAAATTAAACTCTTGTAAATACATGTAATATCAACAAGTGAATTTGAAATAAAATAACAATACTGTATGTATGTGTAACAAAATGATGGTAGTCTAAAAAAAAAAAGAAGCAAAACAGAAATGGCTTCTTACCTTCGCACTTTTCTGACCAATTCTCCAAATGGTTTCTCCCAGCAATACATTTTAATGACCCGAATTGCTGAGATAATCTCGTTCATAACGCGCACTCTCTCATCCGTGAAAACGGCCGTCTTCTGTCTGAAGATACAAAACAAAAAGAAACCCACACAATTAGATGAAGTTTGTTTTGTTTAATGACACCACTAGAGCACATTGATTTATTCATCATCGACTATTGGAAAGAAGGAAGGAAGGAAATGTTTTATTTAATGACGCACTCAACACATTTTATTTACTAATAGAAAAATGTATCGGGGTTTCCTCTCTACTATTACATGTCAAAATTACCAAATGTTTGATATTCAAATAGGCGGGGAAGAGAGGGCAGAACGTAATCCGGTGGAAAAGCGTTCGCTTGATGCGCAGTTGGACATATGTTTAAGGACCACGCATATGAGAGAGGAAACATGCTGTTGCCACTTCATGAGCTATTCTTTTCAATTAGCAGCAAGGGGTCTTTTATATGCACCATCCCACGAACAGGATAGTACATACCATGGCCTTTGTTACACCTGTTGTTGAGCACTGGCT
>JAECMU010123265.1:0-12365 GCA_016106625.1 Dracogyra subfuscus
TATGTTTTCTTGTTTAGAATATCAGTGTGTATATTCAGTGTTTTTTTTTTGTCGTCTTAATGTTTGTAAGAAGCCCAAACTGGATTTTGTCTTCAAATAATTTTGTTTCCTTTTACCATAGTTTGACACCCAATAGCTAATGTATTGTTCGTGCTGGGGTGTAGTTAAACATTCATTCATTCATTTATTCATTCATTTATTCATTCATTCACTCTAAATAATTTCGTACGTACGAAAATAATCTTTTTTAGGAAATAAAATGAAATTTAACCTAGTACAAATATTGAAACGATCAGAAACACGTTTAATATACAGCCACTGATATTTTATGCAGAAAAATGTAATTACAGTCGTCAAAAAGTCTGTTAGTCAATAACATCTTAAAACTTGCTGCAAACTCGGGAAAGAAAGAAAGAAAGAAAGAAATGTTTTATTTAACGACACACTTAACACATTGCATTTACGGTTATATGGCGTCAGACATATGGTTAAGGACCACACAGATATTGAGAGAGAAAACCCGCTGTCGCCACTTCATGGGCTACTCTTTCCGATTAGCAACAAGGAATCATTTATATGCACCATCCCACAGACAGGATAGCACATGCCACGGCCTTTGATATACCAGTTGTGGTGCACTGGTTGTGACGAGAAATAGCCCAATGGGCCCACCGATGGGGATCGATCCCAGACCGACCTCGCATCGAGCGAGCGCTGTACCACTAAGCTACATCACGCCATCAAACTCAGGAATGTCCCTTTAACACAACATTTACTAATGCAAAATACAATTTAAGAACCTACAGTTTTAGTAAGCTTGTATGTTACAACAATCAACCGCTACTAATATGTTTGTTTTGTATAACGACACCACTAGAGCATTGATTTATTAATCATCGGCTATTGAATGTAAAACATATGGTAATTTTGACAGTCTTAGAGAAGAAACCCGCTACATTTTTTTTTCCATTAGTAGCAAGGGATCTTTCATATGCACCATCTCACAGATAGGATAGCACATATCACGGCCTCTGATATACCAGTCGTGGTGCACTGACTGGAACGAGAAATAGCCCAATGGGCCCACCCACGGGGATCAATTCCAAACCGACAGCGCATCAAGCAAGCGCTTTACCACTGGTATATGTCCCGCCCTTTCATCTGTTACAGTCAGATGTCTATATCCATTTAGGTGTAACAAAACCAGGGGCGGATCTAGGGGGAGCCCAGCCCCCCCCCCTCCTAAATTTTGCAATTTATAATTTTATTATATATTCATTTTCATTTTTTTTTTACGATCCCCTCCAAACCTCCCCCAAAGATCCATTGTCATTCCGCTTCATGTCTTTCATGGCATTGCCCCCATCTCTAAATGAATTTTCTGGATCCGCCACTGAAAACTAACTAAATACCTGTAACACATACTGTTACAGGCATAAAGACTGCGCATTGACATGTCATCCGAAACGTGTAATGAATGTGATGTGAAGAAATAACACTGTGGTAAACAAATTATATTTATTTTCAAAATTACATTTCTTGACAAAAATGTTAGTTTTTTCAAAGTTATATTTATATAGACGAATGATTTGAAAGGGAATCGGACACAAGTTCTACAGCCAAAATGATGTACTTTATTTAATTACAGTGTTTGAAAACGGCTGAAATAACTTTGAAACAAGACATCCGTAAGGCACCTTTGATGTAATTCCACGCGCTCTAAAATCATTAAAGTGATTTATAAAAAATAAATAATCGGTGTACCTTTAACAAACAAAATGGTCTTTGCATTTTTTGAATATTTTCTTTCGCTGTTGTTATTTGTTAGATGTGTTCTTTTACTAATATACATTATGGCAGATGTTTAGTAACACCCATTAAAAGATACGTAGATTGTGTTGTTGTCAGACTGTATTGTGGTGGTGGTTCATCTTGAATTAATTTTCCAATGTATATAGTTGTTATCTTTTGATGTTGCTGCGTTTCAAAGATATTTTCTCAAAAATCTATAATTTATATTTTTTTTATATTGCCGTTTTTCTTGGGTTCCTTTTTTATTTTAACGTCTATAAATTGTATTCCTTTCTTTCTACAGTTTTTCTTGATATTCCTTTATATATATATATATATATAGAGAGAGAGAGAGAGAGAGAGAGAGAGAGAGAGAGAGAGAGAGAGAGAGAGAGAGAGGTTATTACCAGAGTGTTTTTCGGTATCGTCAATATCATGCGAGCCTCTGGCGAGCATAGTACATTATTTTTATTCCTAATATATGATATTGAAGATACCGAAAAACACGAGGGTAATAATCTCTTTATCATATAATCTCAATCTTTATATAACATGTTTTTGTAAACTGTACAGGCAACTTTAATTCCAGTAATATGTAATAAGAAAACAAATGTTATCAAACGTCATGACAGTCACAGCAAAATGCCAATGATCGATTCCCTTCAAGCCTATTCACTTTAAACCAGTTAGCCATTTAAATCAAGGTTGCCCGGAGACGTTATCAAGTTCTTAGATTCTGTTAGTTGCATTTATCAAGATATCAAAAACCTATGACTGATTCCTTCTAAACCAGTCCTTTTTATAGCAGCCAATAACTTTCAAATCACAGTCGCCCTGAGGGGACGCTATGTTCGTAAATTCTGTTAGTTGCATTTTTAGAGATATCAAAAACCTATGACTGATTCCCTCTAAACCAACCCTTTTTTAAAACAGTAACTTTTAAAGGGACATTCCCGAGTCTGCTGCATTGTAAGATATTTCCGACTAATAAAATATTTCTACGATTAAACTTACATATTAAATATATTTTCTTCTTTAGAATATCAATGTCTGTACATTTAATGTGTTTCTGGTTGTCTTAATATTTGTAACAAGCCCAAACTGGATTTCGTCTTCAAATAATTTCGTACGGACGAAAAAATATTTTTTGGAAAATAAAATGAAAATGCACTTAGTACAAATATTAGAACGATCAGAAACACGTTTAATATACAGCCACTAATATTCTAAACAAGAAAATATATTTAATATGTAAGTTTAATCGTAGAAATGTTTTATAAGTCGATAACATCTTAAAATATTGCAGCAAACTCTGGAATGTCCCTTTAAATAACCCGAGTTGTCGTTAAGTTCGTAAATTCTGTTAGTTATATTTGTTCAAGATATCAAACACCTATGACTGATTGCATCTAGATCAAACCTTTTTAGAAACAGTTTGTGATTTTTAATTAGCAGTGGCCCAAAGGGGTCGTTAAGTTGAGTAAATTCTATTAGTCTAGAAACAAGTCCTTTTCAAAACAGTTAGTAACGTTTAAATCACAGTCCCCGGAGGTGGCCGTTATATTGGTGGATAGTGTTAGTTGCATTTGACGAGAATGGCGTGGTTACAGCCCCCGATTTCAGCATCGAACCTGGTTCCCTTGGGACACGCCATCACGTCTGAATGTCCGTTGTTACACTGGACATACCTGCTGCAGTCACCGATGTACGACACAGCAACGACCCCAGTTGGAGGACATCCCTTTGATGACTCTTCGGTGGACCTGCCGGCCGCTTGTTTCAGGTGGACACACGTGAATTTAGACTGGTCCCAGCGAGTTCCGGCTGGACAGTGGTGGATGTAGCCGACCCCGTGGTCGCACTGGTAGAACATCTTCGGATCTGGGTGGGCCACGTAAGGTTCGCTTCCAGCGGAACACATCTCTGGAAATATAAAAAACCACCTATTTATTGCCATAATTTTTTTTTTAAACTTTTATCATAGCCTCTTTCTATAGAAATGTTTCAGAAATAGTTCTTATATTTCACAGGCTAGCGTTCTAGAACCTTAAAGGGACATTCCTGAGTTTGTTGCATTGTAAGATGTTTCCAACTAATAAAATATTTCTACGATTAAACTTACATATTAAATATATTTTCTTGTTTAGAATATCAGTGTCTGTATATTCAATGTCTTTCTAGTCGTCTTAAAATGTTTCAGAAGAACAAAGTGGATAATTCCTTCAAATAATTTCGTACGTACGAAAACATAATATTTTAGGAAATAAAACGAAATTTAACCTAGTACAAATATTAGAACGATCAGAAACACATTTAATATACAGCCACTATAATTTTAGGCAGAAAAATATATCCGATATGTAATTACAATCGTTAAAAAGTCTCTGTTAATCAATAACATCTTTAAAATTGCAGCAAACTCGGGAATGTCCCTTTAATAGGATTAAGATGCATCACTGGATCTTGTTTAGTTGGTAGAGAGCTTATCTGAGATGATTTGACAGCAAGATCGATCCCCCATCACCCAGACCCCCCACCCCCCCCACACACACAAACACACACACACACACACACACACACAGGTGACCCACAAATGGTTATCAAAGACCGTGGTATGTGAGGCTCTACCTGTGGGAAAGTGCATATGAAAGATGCTTTACTCCTAACAAATATTATAGTGGGCTTCCACCAAAGACTATATGTTATAATTACGAACTGTTTTATAGTCAGTAACATATATATGTGCTCTAGTAGTGTCTATCATAGATTTTTGTTTTCGAGTATAACGGAGTTTTCGTTCTAGGTGCTTGGATGATTGAACCCATTCGGTGGACCACTGGTATGTTGGCCGTCGCAAGAGTTCCCCAAGATTGATGCATCAAATACAATAGTATGTTATTATTGTTTTGTTTAACGACACCACTAGAGCACATGTCAAACATATGGTAATTTTGACACAGTCATAGAGAGGAAACTCAATGAGCTACATGTTTTCATTAATAGCAAGGGATCTTTGACAGGATAGCACATGCCACGGCCTTTGATATGCCAGTGGTGGTGCACTGGCTGTGACGAGAAATAGCCCAATGGGCCCACCGACGGGGATCGATCTCAGACCGACCGCGCATCAAGCGAGCGATTTACCACTGGGCAACGCCCGCCCCTTAACAGTATGTTCTGTGTCTGTGTCAAACTGAATGATATGTGGGAACGTGTATACATAAGACCCCCGTGTTGTTAATGGAACAATCTAGTGAATTTCCTCTAAAAGCCACGTGTCAAATTATCAAATGTTTTACATCCAGTAACCTTTGACTAATTAACCTCATCCCTCAAAACCCTCAACTCGACCCTCACCTCCCAATTAAAACTAACAAAACCCACACAACAATATACACACACAACAAAAACCCAATGGCGTTGGAAGATGCCAAGAAGGTGGGGGGGGGGGGGGCACACATAATAAATATAAATAATTAATTGCTACTGCTATTTGATCAAGAAAAGCGGGGGCACTTGTCCATTCTTGACAGCCACCACCACCACCACCCTTCCTACGCCAGTAAAAAAAACGTGCACTAGTGATGTTGTCACATAAAAAAAAACCCACATAAAAACAAATTCAACAATCCACGCCTTCAAGTGCATATCTTAAAGGGACATTCCTGAGTTTGCTGCAATTTGTAACATGTTATCGATAAACAGAGACTTTTTAACGATTGTAATTACATATCAAATATAATTTATGGCATAATATATTAGTGGCTCTATATTAAACGTATTTCTGGTCGTTCTAATATTTGCTAAAACTAGGTAAAATTTTATTTTATTTCCTAAAATATATTTGTTTCGTACGTACGAAATTATTTCAAAACAAAATTCAGTTTGGGCTTCTTTTCGAATATTAAAACGACCAGAAACACATTAAATATACGGACAATGATATTATAAACAAGAAAATATATTTAATATGTAACTTTAATCGTAGAAATATTTTATTAGTCGGAAACATCTTGCAATGCAGCAAACTCAGGAATGTCCCTTTAAACTGAAATACCAAATCACCTGCACACAATCCAGCTGTACAAGGCACGTGTCTTGTCTGGGTTGATTCTCCGTCACAGTCACGTCCGCCATGCGCGCGTTTTGGATTGTCGCACTTGCGCAGTCGCTTGTGAGTCATGGTTCCGTTTCCACAGAGACTCGAGCAGTCACCCTCGTCGACCCACTCGCTCCAGTCAGACCAATGTCCGTTAACTGGAAAACAAAACAACAAGAAGCTGACCGGTGTAAACGGAAAACACGTCCGTAGGAATAGTTGCCACCCTGGAATACAAGCGCAAGGACTTACTTTCTCAATTCGGGGAGGGGGGGGGGAGGAGGAGGGACGTAACCCATGGTAAAGCGCCCGGCTGATGCGCGGTCGGTTTGGGGTCGATCCCGTCGGTGGGCCCATTTGGTTATTTCTCGTACCAGTCTGTACACCACGACTGATATATCAAAGGCCGTGGTATGAGAAATGTTGTCTGTGGGATGGCGCATATCAAAGAACCCATGCTGCTAATGGAAACTTTACTGGGTTTCCTCTCTAAGACTATATGTAGAAATTACCAAATGGTTGACATCCAATAAATCTACTTTTAGAGAACGAAAATAATCGTTCCATATCCAAACAAGCGTTTGTGTAAAATGAACTATAAAACGTGTTTTTAATATAAACGCTGGGCATGTACTCCAAACTGAGTTTGTAACATGCATTACAAAATTCATACTTAAAGCTGCATTGTCTGGTTTCAATCGTATACAGTCAAGTGCTAAGTTCAAATACAAACATAACTTCAGTTTTAATTCACTCGCGAGTTGTCGTCATTAACGCATATCGTCAAATGCTTACTAGCCAGTTAGAACAATGCTCGCCATTTTGTAATATCGTACGGATTCTAGCAGCCAATTACGCTAGCAGCCAATTTCAACAGACACGCATGGCGACGTTCTAAACCCCGGATTCATACGCCTTTTATAATGTGTGTTGTGGTGTGGTCTATACGAAACTAGTTGGACATCCTACAGGGTATACCACCAAATCAAATCTCACAGACAACAATAGTAACATGTGTGGCTAAAACTCCTAACTGCAGCATATCAATCAACATAAATGCCACGGATATAAATACTACCACCGCTCACACTTCAAGTGATCCAGAGAAAATTGGGGGGTCAAGCTGCTCAGTTCTGAGATAACAGGTAGCGTCTATGACTACCCTAGTTCCGCACAAAATTCGAGCACTTTTTTTTACAGGTACCCCATACATGTTTCAAGCACAAGGCTACTTGACACATTGGTACTAGATGAAATAAAATTGCATATTTTTTTACCCAGATGAAACTATTATTTTTTACAACCAACACACTCACATTTATAACCAATCACAGGATTTGTGGTGTTCGCTTCTCTATCGAACTTTGACTTAGCCGAAAGTTATTTGGTTTAGTACTACCTATATTACCGTAGTACAGAAGGATTTTTAAAGTGATACATCAGATATTATAAAAGTGCTTAATAAAACGGTTAAGTTGTATTTATACGGATATTAGTAACAATAAAACTATGAAAATTAATCTTGGTTGTTATTTTGTTTTTGTTTTGTTTTTATATAAAGATACGCTTTAAAACTAAAATTCTTAAGTTTTAGTGAATAATAAAAATTAGCATTACAGTGTGTTTAATACAAAATTAAATCCGGACATGGCTTTGTAAATTTGTATATAATACGTATTACTGGACATTTTAATAGAAAACTAGACGTGTGATACCTGGACATGGGTTGGTGTTACACCTCTTCCAGTGAGCGAGATATCCGTAACCCACGCAGAAGCGCCCTCCGTGTGCCGGGCGTGGATGGTTACAGGCTCTGCTGCGAGTTCTGTTGGCGATTCCACCTCCACAGGGCTTGGAACACTCCGAGAATTTAGACCATTTGGTCCACCGTGACCACTGACCATTGACTGTGTGCAAAACAAAATGTTTCAGTGAATAGTGCAAATCTCCCACAGAGTACAAACAACTAAATGATTTATAAACATCTCCCGCTGAGTACCGACTGCATGCAAAAAAAACAACTATTTAGTGTATTACAGAAATCTCCCGCTGAGAAACGACTGCATGCAAAAAACAAATTACTAACTTTTATTATAAAAATCTTCCGCTGAGTACCGACTGCATACAAAAACAAACTACCAAGTGTATTATAGAAATCGTCCGCTGAGTACCGTCTGCATGCAAAAAACAAACTATTTAGTGTATTACAGAAATTTCCGGCTCAGAAACGACTGAATGCAAAAAACTAATTATTAACTTTATTATAAAAATCTTCCGCTGAGTATCGACTGCATGCAAAAACAAACTACCAAGTGTTTTATAGAAATCTCCCGCTGAGTACCGACTACATGCAAAAACAAACTACCAAGTGTTTTATAGAAATCTCCCGCTGAGTACCGACTACATGCAAAAACAAACTACCAATTGTTTTATAGAAATCTCCCGCTGAGTACCGACTACATGCAAAAACAAACTACCAAGTGTTTTATAGAAATCACCCGCTAAGTACCGACTGCATCCAAAAACAAACTACCAAGTGTTGTATAGAAATCACCCGCTAAGTACCGACTGCATGCACAAATAAATTACTAAGCGCATTACATAAATCTCCAACTGACCAATAACTGTGTTCAAAACAACCTAAGTAACTTTTTATTTTTTTATTTTTATTTTTATTATTTATTTATTTCTGTTTAACGACGCACTCAACACATTATATTACGGTTATATCGGCGTCGGATAGATGGTTATGTCGAGAAAAAACCCAGTGGTTAGCTGACAGGGATCGATTCTAGACCGACCGCGCATCAGGCGGGCACTGTACGACTGAGCTATGCTGCTCGCTACCTAAATAACTTGTGCAAATTTCTCATTGAACCATTAACATTTCAAAAAAACCTTCTATGCAAAATATGCAAATCCCTCACTGACTATTGATTATGTGCAAAATAGACCGTCAAGTAGTTTGCATTTGTGCAAATCTTCCACTCGCCATTTACTGTGTGCAAAAAAAAAAAATAAAAATAAAAATAAAAATAAAAAAATCAAAACTACAGAAAAAACCCACAAAAATAAAACCATACCTTTTTTCATGAACATACCTCGACGTAATTCGACTGTCACACTACGACTTTACCGAAACATCAATCAAACGACTTCCGTGATGTAAATTATAATCTATTATTATATAGTTAATAAACAGGATATTTAAACTCTCTACCATTTGTTATCATGTTTATATCACTCGTGAAATAATTATCATGTATCACTCGTTAAAGCTTGTTACAATTGAACATTGTTTCACTCGGGGCATAAACATCATACGAAATGGAAGCTCGTTTAATATTCTATACATTATTGAGACCATTGTACAATTTAGATGACTTACCTGGCAATGGACACCGTGGAGGGGTGCACATGCGTACTCCAATCGACCTTCCGTATCCGGGGCACGAAAGACCGCCATGGGTACGTGTCGGTCGTACACAGTCTCTCATGCGTTGCCTTAGCTGAAAGCCTCTGTGGTTTGTTGTGCAGGTCTGAGAACACGGAGTCCAGTTCGACCAGTCCTTCCAGGAGCCCCACCCATCGTGAGCTTAAGGAGCAAAGGAGCATCATGTTAAAGGACCTCACCAAAGACGCGAATTCGGCGGTGGTACAGAGGATGGGGTACAGGTGGAACTCAAAAGACGTAAATGTGTGGACGGATTTTTTTTATTTTTTTTCAGATTGGGATCTTATATTATGCAATACATAGAGAATAATGCATGTGTGGCCGTTAGATACCATTATACGTTTGTTTTACAACGAGTTGTTTTTAAAGGGAAACACCCTAGTTTCAGTTCATGAAAATTAACATTAAGTTTAGTTTAATTTACAATTACAATTTGAAATAGTGAAATACCCTCTAAAATAGAATTAAACTCGACTACATAACTGTTACTTCTCAGAGGCACGTGCCTTTTTAAAAATATGAGAAATGCATTTTGTGATATTAAAAAATATCAGGATGACCAAAAACACTTCGAATGTACGGAAATGGATACTTTAAACAATAAAATTTAAGTAAAGTATTATTTCAGTTATCAAAAAACGCTACTAATAGTCAAAACTATGTCTTAGTGTTAAAAAAAACTAGGGTATGTCCCTTTAATGTATTTAACGAGCGATAGCAAGTTGATACTTTTCTAAACAACGAGTTGTGAGATACATGGTATCTAACGGACATGAATGTATTATACTACTGTATTTCTTACATATCCTCAAAATCCAAGTTTTAACCAAATATTAGCAGTTTTTTCGACTAAAAGCTATTTACAGCCTTGGCACTCGTAGCTAACTTGCGTGTCATGGGTCAGGAGACGTGAGTTGTTTTTGTTTTTTTAAAGAAAACGTATTACATTTCCTAAAACGGACTATATCAAGCTAATACATAAAACAGTGACGTCGTGAGTGTTGTTATGGTGCCTAAACGGCGTTCGATAAAAAAAATTTTTTTTAAATAAAACAAAAATAATTAATAATAATGTTTCTGAATCGATGATAGATGGAATATGCCGACTTAATAACAGTCGCCTTAACTACAAATGAACGAAAAATATAATCTTCAAATTCATAGCTAATTGGCCATATATGTTTTATTGTTTATACTAAAATAACAATAACAAATGGGATTTGAGAACAATGTAAGTTGCTGGAATAAAGCACAGTTAGGGGTAAGTTAAAGGTGTAATACTTCGAGGTGGTATTTTATCGGGATAATAATCACTGTTCTTGCGTTTAAACGGTAGTGTCGTATTGCTATAGCTTATCACATAGTGTGAACGTACCTTTAATGGTTCCACCTTTGAAGAATTTCCTCCACCACTGTGCCTCCACGACACTGAGAGCGAGGAACACGAACAGAAAGCATCCGAGTGGCGACATCTGTCAAAAAATAGCATACATCTAGACTATTAAAAAGACTGTTCCATTGTAACATGCTGTCGACCAGTGGTAAAGCGCTCGTCTGAAGCGCAGTCGGTCTGGGATCGATCCCCGTCGGTGGGCTCACTGGGTTATTTCTCGTTCTAGCTAGTGCACCAAAGAAAGGAAGGAAATGTTTTATTTAACGATGCACCCAACACATATTATTTACGGTTATAATATGGTTTCGGACATGTGGTTAAAGACCACACATATATTGAGAGAGGAAACCCGCTGTCTCCACTTCATTGGCAGCCCTTTTCGATTACCAACTAGGGCTCATATATATGCACCATCCCACAGACAGAATAGTATGTACCACGACGTTTGTAACATCAGTTGTGGATCACTGGCTTGAACGAGAAATAGCCCAATGGGCCCACTGACGGGGATCGATCTTAGATCGATCGCGCATCACGCGATCGCTGTATCACTGAGCTACGTCTTGTCCCTAGTTGTGTATCAAAGGCCGTGGTATGTGCTTTCTTGTCAGTGGGATATTGCGATGCGATTTATTTTATTATTATTATTTTTTATTTGTTAACTAGAAATTTCGAGATACTTACTTGAAATTTCGACATATCTAGTTTAAAAACTCGAATAAACAAACTGGTGGTTTTTATTTTTCGCTTGGTCCTAATGCTCTTCCGTACATTTACCTTGAACCAAGAGAAAATTCGCATTTTTTAATGTTCGTCATTATAACATATTACTGTCTCAAAATGTAGAGTTTTATTTTTAAATGTGACAGTGTGTTTTCTGTATCCCAAACCAATAATGTTCGTTATAAAGAAATAATACTTATGCTTACTTACCTGGTACTTCGATAATTCGACGAAATCGAAATTTCAATGTGAGAACATTTCTTCCATTTTATACTTACAGGAAAACAAAGCACTGTAGACATAACTATAGTGTTACACCATAACTATTTGCTTTAAGTCGTTATGCATGGTTTCGGTATTGAAACTGACATTGAAAAGAACAAGCAAATGTCATAAAACATAAATTGAATATTATTATTCAACCATAAGATTTTCGCGAATTTCGATCTAATCAGGTTTCTGTCGGGGATTTAATATATATGGCAGACATATCGAAACTGTCTTGGTGTTGATTAAAGAGACAGATAATTCGATTGTGGGTTGATCGCGACAAATATTACACCTGATAGATCGGTTAACAATTGTGTCGTATTACTATACGGACATGGTATCGCGTGTCAAACTACCGTTATACGCGTCTGATATACGTGGGAACTGTTACATGTATATAAGTAATACACCATTTGTTCGCAGTATATAATTAAAATTACATTATTGCCTCTGTAGGCATACGGGCTCCCATTCTTGTAGGTGGAGTGGGGTGCGGTGGCGAGGCTGATTTTGTTTCCTATTTAAACGAAGATGCCTGAATCTGGGTATAAACGGGGGACATGTGCCATCCCCTCTCATTTTGTAGCAGCATCGATGATGTGTGTGTGTGTGTGTGTGTGTGTGTGTGTGTGTGT
>JAECMU010123291.1:6798-23195 GCA_016106625.1 Dracogyra subfuscus
CATTATCTTAATATAAAAAACTTTCTAATTTCTCCTACGATTTCAATCTGTTTCGACCCTTTCTGTCAGTTCCCCCCGACTCTGTCTTCTGAGCTGTCCACACCATCGCCTACCTGTCTCAACTTTCTCCACAGGTGCAGTCTTTGTGTATTTCCCTGCACCCACCTGGCATCCTCGTCCTCTGCCGCTAACAAAGCTGGTCTGACCCACGGCACTAACTAACGACCGCCGGTAGTAGGGGTGCATAGTAGGTGACAATGCCAGAAGTAACTACTGAACACTCCCCGAAGTGGTCAGACTAAGCCCACAGCTAAAAGCTGATGGGGAATGGCAGGTGTGTGGCATAGATAGTCACAAGAGACAAGCACCTGTTGCGGTTGGAGAGACAAGGACTGGGATGTGGAGGTGGACATCAAAAGAAGTTGAAAGATAGGAGGAGTTGCCAGATCGGGAAGAAATAAGATGGAATTCAAAGGAGAAAAGGGAAAGGGGGCAGTGGGGAAAAAAAATAAAAAAAAGAAAGAAAAAAAAATATATATATATTCTTTTTTGTATATTGGTGTCACAAAAAAAGTTTAAAATCCAAATTCTCCAAGATTTAAATACATGTTGTTTGTGTGGACAAATAATTATTAAAACCGTTAGCACAGGGCTTGGTTCATACATAGGTTACAGTGTTACTGGAACAGATAAGTCACCTTTTACTGATGGGAGTGGCAGGACATAGCCCAATAGTAAAGTTGACATCCAACAGCCGATGATTAATAAATCAGTGTGCTCTAGTTTTAACTTTTACTGATGGGGTTTTAACAAGAGACTTTCTCTCTAGCCCTTAGACCCAGACCTAAAATAACTAGAGGATTTGCTTTGAAAAAATATTTTCTCCAGCTAGATAAGTCAAATATAAACTAAAAAGACATTAAAAATGTTTAATTAAAAGCAACATCTTCTGTTCATCATCAGCTAATTGAAATGACCTGTTAAAAGTTAATATAAATTATCTGTTATTTTTTTTGCAGATGGCAGACAGCGATTCATCATCTTCTACCGATCATTCCGGCAATGTGACTCCCGGAGTTTCAAGCACCAGCATACCGTACCTGGGCATCGCTGACACGGGCAGCACCGACCACATGACAGAACAGCTCATCAACGTCTCCGAGACAATGGAGGAGTCGGACTTACCTCCAGCCTTATTACCACGGCAACCACTCCAGAACCTACCAGCCCATGATCTCACAGCACCGCTCAGACCACCGAGACCAAGAGCCAAAGAAAAGGAACTCATCAAGTTTGATTCCACCGAGTCAGAGTCAGACATGTTTGATCCCTTGAAGCAGAAGGTAGAGGATTTACAGCAGAGGCAAGTGCAGGTGTCTGCCCTTGAGAGGGGACTGAGTAATAGAGGGTCGGTCATCAGCAGGTCTCCGGCTTTTAGAAAGCCCCAAGAAGAGACTCCAAAACGAGCGACATATAGACCAGATCACGAATCGTCGCCGGAAACCAATTTTGACGAGCAGTCGACGTCATCGTTTGACCCGCTGGCGGGCTTCGATAAAAGATTATACACAGGTATTCCTCCTGCATCTCAAGCTACAGATGTTAGGATGTTCAAACACGATAACGATTCGTTGCTCCATGACTGGACTCTGGGGAACCTGGCGGGATCCAGAACAAGTCCTGTGACAGTTCCTCCACCCAGACCTTCACCCCCACTCCACTGTGGCAAAATCTCACCCGTACCTTCTGGAACCTTTGCCACAGAATTGGCCAGCAGACCAGTGCCAAAACCAAGAAATTCTATTGGGAACAAATTTGAGTCTGTTCCAATGTTCCAAAATCCGAATCAGTCAAATTTTCAAACTCGTGGCGGCCCGTCTCCTCAATTAGGGACATCGAGCCAGACTTCTTCCAGTGATCCTTTTGGAGCTTTGCTTCAGCCATCGTTTCACAGTTCTAACACGGGCAGTGGCGGTGGTAAGCTGGCCCCAGAACCCGTGGGACATGTCCGACAGAAAAGTGATCCATTTGAGGACTTGAAGGGATTAACACTAAATCCCCCCATGTCGAAACCTCAGCCATCGGACAGTCATAGGTCTACGTCAGCAAAGTCGTCAACGTTTTCTGCTCCTAAACCAAAGTGGCAGACTTTCGATTGATCTTTCAGTCGTTCTTTTTTAACCTATTTGTTAAATTTATTTATTGTTGTTACGCTGATTTGAAGTGTGAATGTGGGTGTGTGTTAGAAGTTAATGCTCAAAAACTGCATATCGACAACCATTTCTACGTGAGAACTGATAAATGGATAGTAGACACAGAGGGTATAGTTTCTGTCAACAAATCTTTGTACCAGTATTCCATTCTACTTTCAAAGTGTATGTTTTGACTACATTTGACAGAGATATGGGTGTCACGTTTCTGACTCATATTTTAGTTTCTCTCAGACAGGTTTGTACCAGTATTTGATTCCAGTTCAAGGTGTATGTTTTCACTGCATTTAACCAATATATCTGTATCACTTTTCTCACTCTTCATTCCATTGTGCAGGTGTGTTGATAATAGTTAGGAGTTCACAATTACCAAATATTTATCCACATACAAATAGTTTCTTTTTTTGTCTCTCTTTTTGTTTGGAACTTAAGGGAAGGTATCTCCCTCCTTCTCCCTCCTAAAGGTGTAAACATTTCGCTGAGAACTATTTTATCAACTTTTTTGTTTTGACAGCATGTGCTGTCATTAACAACTCTTTCCAATCATACATGCAAACCCTCCCAATGTGCGTCACTGAAGTTGGTGTAATATGTGCAAGAAATGTTTACATCAGTTTACACTGATGTTGAGTATTGACATATTTGGTTAATTGAGAACATACAATGTAAGTGTATCAAAAACACTGTATCGTTAGATTTATATGTGTGTTAATCATCCTGTTATTTTAAAACACTTTGATCTATTTCAGTAGTTGTGTTATGGCTCACATAGACTTGATGCAGCACGTTTGTGCAGTTCAGCTGAAGAAAATCAAAATACATTAGTTTGATTGAGATTTTCTAGGCTAGATTTGTGTGGACAGGCACAATGAAATAATTGTGTATGGTATATATGCCCAAAATGCAAGCCGGCGATGCAACAGTTGAACCACATGTGCGCACCACATACAGTACGTGTGCCCATTACCACAATCCTACAACTATACAAAACATTGGATCGAAGTGTTTTAAAATACTATGGAATTCCTTGAAAACATTTTAAGAGGTAATATACATTGTATATCAATGATTTTCTTCATTACTTAATGAAATTTGCTATTCAACATCAAACGTCTGCACTGATGTGAACATTTAGTGCACATGAGACCATCTGCCATTACGTAGGTTGATGGCCAGGATATGGCATGTTTGCTTGTGAAAATGTAGGTAGTTCGAGTGATCTTGCATTCATAGAAATGTTTAAATGTTGGTACTGCCAAGAACCATTAAGCCAAACAAATTCCCAGTGGGTAAATTGAGATTATTATATGAGCCTGTGTGTAGTACTGATTTTACGAAACAAGTGTCGGGATTCTTGTATTACATCAGTCCTGACAGGAGTCGCATAAAATAGTACGACTGGCATGCAAGTGTAATAAATCTTCATTATCCATATTATTATTGCAATTTATTCTATGAATAACATGGACTAGAATGTTTCAACCACAAGTAGCAGGAGACGCCATATTTCCAATGCACAGTTTGAACTAGGGCTGGAGAAGCAATATCATGTTATGAAGTCACTTCATTGTGTTATGATGTCACTTCATCATGTTATGACGTCACTTCATCATGTTATGTCACTTCATCGTGTTATGACATCACTTCATCATGTTATGATGTCACTTCATCATGTTATGTCACTTCATCATGTTATGACATCACTTCATCATGTTATGATGTCACTTCATCATGTTATGACGTCATCATGTTATGTTGTCGCTTCATCATGTTAGGACCACTTCATCATGTTATGACGTCACTTTATCGTGTTATGATGTCTCTTCCCACAATCACTACAGCATCAATACATGTGTGCTTCATATGGTTTTTATTAATTTGGTTATGTTGAGCGATGTGGACAATTGAGAACGTCACCAGCTAGCTATGCTTACTTAAACCGGAGGAGTCGATGTGTCTTGTTGAAATTAATCTCAACTCTATTCTCAGATAGAATTGTAAGCAGCCTAGTATAAAATTACTGTTCTTTGTTCAGTGTTTGTACAATGTTTACGAGGGAATGTTTTCACTTTTGTAATGACAATTTTGGGTTTCTTCTAAATGCTAAACCAAGTGTGATAATCATAATTATGAACTATCGGACACCTAACACGTACTAACCAAAGAACATTAAGGTGTTTTCATGTAGACGTTCCATTCTGTAGTCAGTTTGCGTGTGACTGTCCGCGACTCTGTGTCTCAGTAATGGTGAATAATAATGTAGATGTAGGAAAATATTTCTACAATGAACACTGATACAGCATATATTAGTAACTCTAAACAACTATTTGCTGGTCTGTCATGTATAATATGGTGTTTGAAATGGTAACTACTTAATTCGCAATGGATTGTGGCTATTGTAAACTTAATTTTGCGAGATAAATGTATTAAAGCCTATGCTTAAATCTGTTTTACTACTTAAATGGGTAAAGGTGATATCGGAGGGTTAATACTAGCTGTAGGCATGGCTATGTTGGGCTTTATTATAGACACATGTGCTTTTTACTTAGACGTTTACAGCTTCCAAACATAGTTCTCTGTAGTGTGTAATTAAAATTCTCTTTTTTTTAATATGTATTGAATTTGGTGGTTTAAAGTTATTTCCTACTTTATAATCATGGGTTCATATTTTCAAAGCAATCTCAGCACTACAAAATCATAAAACCCTCATAAGCTATGTCACTATGGCATGTACTGCAGTGATGTCACTATGACATACTGCAGTGATGTCACTATGACGTACTGCAGTGATGTCACTATGGCGTACTGCAGTGATGTCACAACATACGATGGTTTTACAATTTCATAGTGCTAAGATAGGTTTGAAAATCATTAGCCTGGTCCAAATGTTTTTTGAGAGCATACAATATTTGATCATAACATATGATACATGAATTTTTCATTTCATTTTCAAATGCTGCCTTGCACTAAATCATTCTAGTTATTTATTGTAGAGCTGTTCATGAGCTATGCTTGTGATGTTAAAATTATATTCACATTGGGTGGTAGGGCAAGACGTTCAGTAACTACGCATTGAGAAATCGGGCCACTTTTGTATTCTCCCTAACTCAAAAACTCTCCCTCCTATAGCTGTGATGTAGTTCGACCAACATTCTTGAGTCTTTTGTTTCTTTGGTAGTACATGTAATAAACACGAAATAAAATAATCTATAATAGACCATGACTGCCTCTTATTTAATTTGTGAAGAAAAATCAATAAATATGTCCTCCCTTCACCTATAACATTGTAAAATGCCTCTCATTATTCCTTCCCTTTGAACATTAAGTAAATGGATTTTTAAAAACCACAGAGAAACCCTCACAAAAACATTGCAAACCTTCAGTTTTTGAAAAGCACTTTTATTATTTTTAAACCAGACATACTAATGGAAATTATAGTGTCAAACAAAAAAGGATTGCAGGTTTTGTTGAGTAGCATCATTATGTCATAGAATATTTTTCCTTTAAAGTAAACATTACCATGAAATATTTTATTGAAATTGACAACTCTGGTTAGGTTAGTGTACATGACTGCAGTTTGTCAAGCACTGCACATAACTTGTTAGGTAAACCCTGAATTTGTTTTATGAAAATGATGACTAATCGAACTAGAAAACATTTTTAATATGCTATATCAAAGGCTGTGGTATGAGCTGTCTCTTTATGGGAATATGCATATAAAAGGTGTAGCACCTTTGTGATGGGAACAGGTCTCCTATAAACTTGACAGATTTTTTAAATAACCATTTGTTGGACATCAAATGACCATACAGTTGTGTATACTGATGGAAAGGAATATGGGAACACAGAGTGGTAGATCAAATGTATTGTACTAGCGTTATATGTCTGTATTTCATACACCGTTGTCAATGTCGAATTGAATGTCAGTAGCTGAACTGTCTACCAATAACACTATCACCTTCCAACCCTACAGACGGACGGTTTTGTCTACCAATAACACAATCAACATCTGACACTAAAGACAGTTTTGTCTACCAGAAACACTATCAACTTTCGACACTACAGACGGACGGTTTTGTCTACCAATAACACAATCAACATCTGACACTAAAGACAGTTTTGTCTACCAGAAACACTATCAACTTTCGACACTACAGACGGACGGTTTTGCCTACCATTAACACTATCAACATCAGACACTAAAGACTGACGGTTTTGTCTACCAGTAACACTATCAACTTCCCGACACTACAGACTGATGTTTTTGGTTGCCGTCACTGCTGGTATCTGGCATTTTTATTTGTGTAATCCCATATTTTTTCTCATCAGTATAGTAAACTTCTTTTACATAAAACAAATTCACTATGGCCTTCCAAAATGGGCGCAGGATCCAATAAACATCCATTTTATATATTTGTTGAAAATTACATTTTAAGGCACAAGTCGTTCGGATGTGTATGTTTTTTTAAAATGAACAAAGAAAATCATTATTGTAAATGAGATACTGTATATAGAATATTTATAAACATAGAGAACAAGTGGTGCTTTCATAAGCTGTGATTATTTCATGATGCACTGTCTGTAAATTTCAGTTTAGTGGTCTGGTTTAAAACCTCATTACAGTCTGTACATTTAAAATCTATACAACTCATGAAATAAAAAGTTTAAATTACCTAAAACATGATTTTGTTTTCATTAAAAAAGCTGGGGAAAAAAGTGTTACCTTTGCCAAATTTTAATTAAACTTTTCTTTGGCAAACTGAATGAGATAAAAAAAGGTCCATTATCGGATGCTGATGAACTTGTATTTCAGTAAAAGTTTCAAATTCAGTAATGTGGTGAACATAGTTGAAGCCTCTACAGATTTATGGGAGTCCAGTATTATTTTTAAATTAACAAATGTACATTTCCAAATCAAATTTTGTATAGTACCTGCAGCGTTTCAAATGGTATGACCATGGCCGTACCACTTTCAAAGAGGTATGGGATGGCTATACCACTTTTGTGTTTGTTATATCTGTGAAAATGTCCTTACAAGTAATTTGAAAGAAGAGTCTGGCAACCACGAACTGTACCACTATTTTTACACTGTGCCACCCCTGAGTACCGTAATCCACTCACGAGAAGGCAGGTATACATTGCACTAATGGAAAGCAGGCCTTATGAACATGCAAGCAGCAGTTACTGTGAGTATATATGTGACTAAATTATTGAATAACATAAAACAGTTTCTATTTGATACAAATTTTATTCATAAACATTTAAAATAGTTTTTTAAAAGTGTATTTCTAAAAACAAACATTTGCAGTGCATATACAATATGATTGTAATACAAAGTAATGAATAATGTTTGCTGTTAGTATTACAGCACCAGGGTTCATACACATCGACCGAACTAGATGACTTTTAAATGCATTTTCCACAAGGATTTTATTTATGCTCATCATCCTTTTTTGTGCTGTTTCAAATGGAATTTTGTTTTATTTTCAACAAGTTATCATTTTCTATGACCCAACCAAATTCCACGACTTTACAGGCCTAGTAATTTACACAACTTTGCAGAAGGTCCAACACTTGTATGAACCCCAAGTACTAGGTAATGAAAGATAAAAAATCGTCTGATAAAATGAACTAGTCAACCAACTATGTTGAAAACATAGTATCACAGATTACAAAGTTGTCTTTAATCTTAAATTATATGTCAGAATTATGTTCACATTGGTGACTAAATATAGCTGTCAATTTATGACAATAAAAATTCAATATGTGTCTCTTCTGATTATGACCAATAGTCATTCATACATTTGTATTGGTAATAAGAATTCCAGAGTACTGCTAAGGCAATACAAATATTCACATCTCCTACATACTGGGGCCATAAATCACAACAAAAGTTAAAACTTTATCTGCAACAGTACAAGATAAAGCAATATAATATACAATATTTCATCTCGATATCTTGAGGCACTGCAGAAAAACTAGTTTGGAAAACAAATGTTCTTATCTCCTATGTTCAAGGGCCAAAACTCTTTAAAAAAAAACCTAGGTAAATTGCCATGAAAGTCAAACTTGATCTGTAAGCTACTAACCGTACAAGGTACTGAGTACATGATAATGCTATATACAGAAATTCAGCTCACTATTTTAAGGCAAAGTGAAAAAATCATCCGAAAAACTATATGTGAGATATGAGGACAGACAGAAGGACAGATATATTAACTATAGTCCCCTCCAGTTGTACTGGTAGGGGACTAACAAGTGGTATGCGACAACTGTAGATGGTTCAGTGAAGTATTGCACCATACATGTAAATTAAATACATCAGTTATAATTTAATTATAATTTGAAGGCAATAGTCTGTTGTGCTATACAGTCAAGAGTTGTCCATGCTACTACACCGTAAAGAGGCCATCTCATTTTAAAAATAATCTCAGTATATACTAAAGACCCAATTTTCAGTTATTACAATCACATGTGAGGCTGCTACAGAACAATAATATTGTATACAATTCTTTCGTTATTTATTGTTTAGAAAAAACAACAAAACATTTTTTCTCTCTCTCTCATATCCTTTTTACATCTACAAATCTGAGAAGTGCATTTTCAGTATAGTACAACACTGTAGCATATGAGGTGCAGTCAGAAAGGTTGTAGAACGGAGTTGTTTATTCCTGACCTGATCATTTTTTTTAATTTCATACAAAAATAGATGTACTGTGGGGTTTCTTTCCCCCAAAAAACACTTCTTTTTTTTGTATTACTCAAACCAAACTGAAATTATTTACAAAAGGTTTTTTGGTAGGAGGATGGGATGGACTTATAGACAATTAGATAGCAGAGTTTGGTACACAATCATGTTTTGAGTTTTTCTTTTAAGTTTGTTCATGCATAATACATGTCAAGTCAAGTGTTTCAATAACATGACCATTTACATACTGGTTAATGGTAACCTATGCTTCTGAAACTGAATCTACTGAAATTCACAAGTGTATGATTTGTGATTATTATCTGTTCTAGAATTTGAACACCTTCCTTTGTGGTAATTACCAAGTTGATGAAAGTATGACGGCTGTAAAAATGGTTGTTGATGGGCCAGCCTGAAGATGTTTACTGGCAACAATAGTGTGAACGATAATTGGGCCAAATGCTTTGAGGTCAAGGCTTATTATACTAAAAGGTCATGTAGAAACATTTGGTTTGTCTTCACTTCCAGTATCTAGTTCTACAAACGTTTTCACTGCTGCTCATAACTTGAGGTGTCACATTTTGACATTTGTACAAACATGAATATATCCATGATAAAAGTTCTTTTAACTTTACTCAAGACAAGAATACATGCATTACTGAATTTGCCTATCAATAGAAGGTTTCATCAGAAATACTAACAAGACTGAGAAGAATGGTGAACTAAACCTAGTTTCAGGACCAGGGTAATGCTATAAACCAGCCCTCCCATGTTGTTGAGAAGTGTTTAACAGAGCCCTTATTCTTTCATTTGTAATGTTATTCTCAATAAGGCACAATAAATGTATTCAATTTTTCATCTCAAGTCAAACTTGTCCACATTATTCAGAAATATATTTATGGTCTGTACCAAGTTCAGATGAAACATATCTGGGGCGGATATGGGGGGGGGGTCCACAACCCCCCCTCTCAAATTTGATAAGTGCCCCTTTTCTTTTGGATTTTTTGGGTTTTTTTTACAAATTTATTTAGGGTTTTTTTTAAATTATTATTATGCCAGCGTCCCTGTTGTAGCACTATTATATTATGGTCCATGTGAACCGTGTGTAATTTTTCAATAGTGCCTTTTCATAATGTTATGGTGCCCTTTTTGTCTTGGACCCCCCTCATCAGAAAAGCTGGATTCGCCCCAGCATATTTATTTGTGTGTTTAAAAAATGAGGTATGATGTTATAGAATGTAACACAAATATCATATAACCAACTCTATTCTCAACTCGAAGACACTCCACAAGACCTTATTCCAGATTTCAGATGATTTGTCTGTGATCCTAAATGATGGATGAATGGCAAATACTGCATCTTTTAATAATGCGACCGTTGCCATATTAACCAATGGCTGATAATTTCAGTTCAAATTACCAGTAAATATATAGTGTACACAGGATTTCTATAATTTTTATAAAATCCACTAGCCATGGGAATGGTGATTTTAAACATTTACTAGCCACGGTTAAAAATTAACTAGCCCAACATTACTTTAAGTTAATACAATTTTATTAAATAATAGTAATAGAGGGAAATAAAGCTTAAAGCACTAACATTTGATAAAAAAGGTTCAGTAGCTGTCAGTCATGGGAATACCCCGGTAGTTGTTATTTACTAGCCCAACACTGAAATTCACTAGCCATGAGTGGGGCTACCATAATCTAGAAGCCCTGGTACACATCAACACAAAATGTTTTAGTTTTTTCATGTATTACATCTCCTTATTGATAAAACATGTATGCTAATACTATAATAAATTCATTTCTAGACTGTCATAATTTCTTAATTTCATTTTGAGTGCATTTGATTAGTTTTCAGTCATAATTGTTTTTAGAAATACCATGTGAGCAAATATACAAAATATCCTCTTATAACTTTATTATGATCTCAACATTTAAATAGAACTTACACAGATATCCAAGTTAATAAAAAACCTCAACAAAGTTTTACGATTTAAATTTCAAAATGTTACTCATATATCGAGGAATGAAAACCAATCCTGGTACAGTAACATTTTTAGTCTCAACTTTAGACAACAGATTCTGAGATTTTCACATCATGGTAGCGTCATTCAAAATGCATGCATTTGATGTCATTAGAGACTGGAGCTAATTATGTTGCAGTTTGCCAAATTATGATGTCATATCGAGACACTGGCTAAAATTCACAAATAGTACATGTAATATGTTTTAAGAATTATGAAATCCAAAAATAAATCCCATGTTCTAGGAAATATTCTACATATTAAAAGGGTGTAAAAATACTAAGTGCTAAAAACTGAAAGAAAGAAATGTTACACTTTTCGAAAATGAATAGTGGCAAAAGTATGCAATGCAAAACATTGAACTTTTGCACTAAACTACAGTACTTAGTTATATAACAGTAGTTTATGAATGATAACAAATTAATTTGTTTGCATAGATTACTATTAAATAGTGCAGGTATGAAAATTAATG
Organism: Dracogyra subfuscus; assembly: GCA_016106625.1. Taxonomy (NCBI): domain Eukaryota; kingdom Metazoa; phylum Mollusca; class Gastropoda; order Neomphalida; family Peltospiridae; genus Dracogyra; species Dracogyra subfuscus. Next base: position 18,196 of record JAECMU010123291.1, read on the forward strand.
TCAACAAAAATGCTATACCATTAAAAAGTCACTTGACAACTAAAGTAGTTACTGGAAATAATGACCCACTGTCCCACCACTGCCTGCTACCAAACACACGTCATCTTGTAGCATGAAATGCACATCCTTGCTTCGTTAAAGATTCCTTTTTATGGCATCCCAACTGCAAACCTATGACCTATTCAATATGGGATTGTGTCCGAGAAAGTTGACTGTGGACATGTGAACAAGAGAAAATTTCTAAATATTGGAGGCAAAAATAAAACTAGAAAATCATTTATTTCATGATCCTGGAACATTCAAAATTCATTGTGGCCATTTTAAATTATGAAGCTGCATCAAAAACAGTCTATGCTATTAGGTTTAAAACATTAGACTGTCATAGTTAAAGTTTATATTAAAAAATAACATCAAATAAATATATTTATTATTATGTGGTTGAAGAGATACCCATGTGATACTGTCTCTTCACATTGAGAGATATGCCATTTGAGAGGTCATGACCTCTGATCAGGCAATCAACTATGTCACAGTTCAACACTGCGCATAAATGTTCATGCAACAAGTGTGTGCATGGTTCTTTCAATTCATATTTTTAAATCAGAAGTATACTTGCTGTCAGTTATTATAATTAATGACACCCCATCACAAAAAAACACATCAGCTATTGAATATCAAAACAAAGGTACACAACTTGTCAAAGGTTGTGGTATGTGCTTTCTGCTGCTAATGAAAAAATGTAGTGGGTTTCCTATGATGACTATGAGTCCAAATGTTTGACATCCAACCTTTATAACTTTGAAACAAAAGTATTTGAAGCACAAATGATATTGTAGCAATTTCATTTTCATGAGAACTACACTGAGAATGTGGAACAAAAACGTTTTTAGGTGTCTTTTTTTTTTTTTAATGTGACATTTTATATTGAACCCATATTAAGATGTGATCCTTAAAAAATTTTGAAGAGTATATGTACATACCATCGGTCTACATCAACTATAAAATGGGATTTTATCTATTTGGGAATAAACATTCTGCATGTAACCTTGCAAAGTACTGTTGAATCCCACTGACTCCAACCCTGTTGGTGCTCGAGAAAAGTGTTTGACTCATTGGGTAGTTCTGTCAACAAGGTGTAAGTGTAACTCAGGACTTCGTTCTTGGTTCGTGCGTTGTAGTGTATTCGAGCCAACAAGATTCTCTGTATATCAAACGAGCAATGCAATTATATGCATCTCCATTTTCCACAGTATTCGGACATAAGTTTGGTAAAAACACTCTCACTGTTATCTTTGATAAACATATAAATATATATATATATATATATTTAAAATTTCTCTGTTGTCGGCTGGTCTCACTTTGAGTATTCGCCCCGTAATCTTCTGGCTAACCAGATATCTTTTGGGAAGATGGTGACTCGCTTGGCGTGGATGGCACACACATTAGCATCTTCAAACAGATACACTAGGTAGGCTTCTGCGGCCTGCAAATAAAAGCATGCACAAGAGTCAGGGTTATTGTGTGTTGTATAGCAGACTCACACGTGTGGCTATAGCAACTGAAAATTGGGTGACCAGTTTTTAATGAACTTCAGTATATTTTCATGTTGACAGATCTATCAAAATCCAAGCATAACTTAATTTGTGAAAATGTACATAGTGCTAAAATATCGGGAATATATAAAAAAATTCTTCAATAATTGGATATCAGTAAAAACAAAACCTTCTATTTAACGCTATTCTTTGTCAATATTATATACAGTTATATTTTGTAAAGTAGAAAAAAACTTTAGAAAGCAAGTTACATGTATACAACAACTAAAACAAACCTCTTGCAAGGCCATGATAGCTTTTGCTTGCCATAACATATTGGAGTGTGGACAAACCATGGTGCATACATCCCTAACCTGCAACACACAAACAAATACACATTGAAATACAAAACATGTCTACTATCAGTACTAAGCTCAAACTCTATGCGACATCAGTGGTCATTTAAGATTAACTTTATAACAAAACTTAACAATCAGCTATCCTTTAAATGTATTTTACTGCACACTGTACTTTCTATACCCAAGGAATAAATATTAAAATGTGTTATTTCTACTTTTGCTTTCATTCCAAACTTTATTAAAAAATATTGATATTGTTATTCATATGTGATGTCATTTCTGATAATATTAAATATGTATCTTCACAGCAGTGTCAGCGAAAACAAACCACACAAATTACACCACTCTTCAAGGGAGTTTAATCAATGGTACCTTTTCCTTTTATCCAAAAAGCAATTTCATACAAGATTTTCAATAAATTTTTGTTTACTGAAAAGACCTCAATCGGAAATGAAAACATAAATAATGTCATCTCCTGATATTTGACTACAACTTGGCAGAACATATTTCTCACTGATATTAACTTTACCGTATTATAAAGTTCATCTTTAAAGGTGCAACACTTGACCTCAATACAAAATACCATACTGTTGGTGGTGCAACACTTGACCTCAATACAAAATATTGTACTGGTGGTAACATGTTCCAAAAGCTTCGTGCTTATGTTCTTAGCATTCTTGGTGAATGTTGAAATTTAATTTTCACAAATCTTTATCAACAGGTACATGTATTCACATAGTTTATTAGAAACCCTTTTTCTGTTTCTGTCTCTTATTCAGTGATATTGTATATATCCAGTGTCTTATTGCATACATGTACATGGCTGCAGTAACCTAGGATCAACCAGTTATTTGTCGTTAAATGAATAACACACACGTGTGTTACTGGTGTGTTTTATCATAAATAATAACAGATATTCTCACCAATGTGTGCGTAAGAAATAAATATATTATATAATATATAAAGACAAAGTCTGAAACCTCGTTTAAAAGTCATATATTCTTCTTTAATTCAAATATTCAATTCATGTTTTTATGCAGGATGGTTTGACTTCTTTTAGCTTATTTTAAAAATTTCCCTCAAGGTAAAAATTTGAATTAAAGAGAGATATATGGCTTTTAAAGGAGACTTCTGACTTTTTCTTTATATAAAATATATTATCTCAAGCCACCTTGCTACTTTAGAGGAGAAAAGGATTTTCTATTCATGAATATATATACATACATTATATATAAAGCAAGAACTTTTTATATTTTAGTGGGTAAAATAAGAAGAGCAAAATACTTAATTTTGTGAGAACAAAATCATAATCCTATTGAATAGTTTCTAGAAAGTTCTAAATTGTTCGATAGACAAATCTATCAACTTGCTTATAAAACAAAACGTGTATCAGATGTTGGAAGTGGTAAGAAGGGATGGTAACCCTACCCCCGTCAAGGAATGTTATACATGGTCCTTCCCAGATGAAACGCTAATTAATATACTGTCACCCCCAACCCCCCATACATACATACATTACATACATAAACCTTTGTATTAGGTGAGTACACTATCAATATATGAAAATAAATGCTGATGTGTGAACAAAACATGCATGTAAAAAAATCAGTATGTCACAGCTCTTGTAATACTAAATGTCAACAAACGTGTACTCACAACCCGAGCAAATGGTAATTTTCGCAATAACAAATTAGTTGATTTTTGAAACTTTCTGATTTCCATTAAAGCTCTTGTTCCAGGACGAAATCGTCTGCGTTGCCGTGGTGGTGACACATCTCTTTTCTTTCTTCTATCTCCTGAAGCATATAGAACAAGTACTTATTAGACAGACATTAATTCTATTATCAAAGGAGTGGCGGGTGGAGGTAGGGGGTGTCATAGACTAATTGAGATCTACCTTGGGGTTTGGCGGCACTCTCCTCTGGGGAAAAATACTGAAACTAGGTGTGGCTAAAATTGTAAAAATACATACTGGGTAAAAAAAAAAATATTGTAGTGTGCAGATTTGTTTTTGACTGTGTTTGTGTGTGTGCAGGCTGTGTACACAAGGTCTTATAACCGGGGTTAAGAGTCTATATTGATACAGTGAAAAATGAAAGATAAATTGCAATTGCACCCATTTTCTACGTCCAATTCAAATGAAGCAGAGTTGAAAATTAATAGCTGACCAATCACCAGTGGCGACCTTTATTGGCTAAGGACAACTAACAATTTTACAAAGGTAGTCCATTGGGTGACCATCAATTGTAGGGTCTGATGGCACTAGTTAAAAAAGGAAACACACCAATAGTGAACTGAATATTACAAAACACACTACAGATCTGGCAGTAGAAGATATAGAAAATGTTCTATATTTTGACAGCGCCAACCTAATGAATAAAGATAAAATTCATATAAAAACATTAAACCCTACCATCTCAAGTAACACTTTATTGCAGGTAAAAGTACAGTGTCAATTAAAACTATTTTATTTTTTTACAAATTACCATCAAACTGCAGAGTTTACCTCTTTGTTTTTTTAATGCATATTTTCAGGCAATTGATGGAACATCCAAGGTAATCTGAATGACACAATCTTAATACATGATCAGGGCCATATCTCTGCACAAAGCAGTCGAATGGTCATTTGGCAAAACAGTGAATGATTCCATAGATCTCTATCTAGTGCCTTGTCTATAGGAGAACAGCCACTCCTAAAAAAAATTATTTGCTTGGGATTTCACCCCTCTTGCATTGCCACAAAGTTTATTTCATCCCTCTTGCATCGCCATGAAGAGGACTGCCACTCTCAGACTAGTTTACTAAAGCATGCACAGTTCTGTCTTTAGTCTCATGACATTGTACTGTATATTTTACACTGTATTAAAAATGAGATTTAATATGTATAATTTAATGGTACTTTGTAAAACAAAAAATGTATATTTATACTGGATTTCTGTTTCAATTTTTTTTTGTAGTTGGTATGGGTTTTAAAACATTTTTATATGAATGTTAAATGTCAATGCATGATTTTCTTGAACACAAACATACTATATACAGTGAGCACATCAGGCATCGAATTTTAACTTTTGGGGGGCACGGCAAATATTGCCTTCGTGTCAAGAACAAA
>JAECMU010123314.1:0-15141 GCA_016106625.1 Dracogyra subfuscus
GGTGGAAGATTAGCTAATGCTAAACCAGTCACCCTCCTTAAATAAAGTTATTATTATTATTATTATTATTATAAAGGCCGTGGTATGTGCTATCCCATCTGTGGGATGGTGCATATAAAAGATCCCTTGCTGCTAATCGGAAAGAATAGCCCATGAAGTGGCGACAGCGGGTTTCCTCTTTCAATATTTGTGTGATCCTTAACCATATGTCTGACGCCATATAACCGTAAATAAAATGTGTTGAGTGTGTCATTTCGCCAAGCACAAGCAGCAATAAATATTAGTTGAGAAAACATTGTTCTTCAAACGTTAACAGGTTCTTTTATTTGTAGAAACACCAAGGGTACGGTAACAAGTTTAACATTATTAATTCATGTTATTTTGCATTGTATTCAGCTGCATAGTATTTGCAAGATTCTTTTGTCTATAGGCGATTAACGTGTTCTCTTTTGAGAAGAACTTAGAAGATTTAACCTGAAAGTATCTGAGCGCGTTTGGAATACATTATTGCGGAGTGAAGGCACTTTGTCTTCTATTATCATTTGATTGGACGGGGCAGTGCAACAAATACAACCGGGAATCGTGGTACTGATGTCTGGAAGCAACTACCTAGATAGGGATATCATTGACGAACAGCCAGTGGGTGGGGCCATATTGTTTGTCTGGTGAGTTATGCAAACATTGGTTTGGAAGTGCCTGTTGTCGCAAATATTTTATTTGCGTTTAGGATCCCAGTCGAAGCATGGGCTTTTTAATCCAGATACAGACTTCAAACCCTGAGTGAGTGATCCGCAAGGCTCAGTGGGTAGGTGTAAACCACTTGCACCGACCAGTGATCCATAACTGGTTCAACAAAGACCATGGTTTGTGCTATCCTGCCTATGGGAAGCGCAAATAAAATATCCCTTGCTGCTAATCGGAAAGAGTAGCCCATGAAGTGGCGACAGCGGGTTTCCTCTCAAAATATGTGTGGTCCTTAACCATATGTCTGAAGCCATATAACCGTAAATAAAATGTGTTGAGTGCATCGTAAAATAAAACATTTCTTTGTTTCTTTCTTGCACAGTCATGTATATATGTGGGTTATTAGACATAATCCACGGTGGAACAATTATGTACATTATTTAGCTTTAGTGTTTCCAGTAATGTCTCTTATTATTGAGATCGAGAAACATGGGACTTCATGTATGTCTCTGTTTTACAAAGAAGCTTGCTATTAAAGAATATCGATAGGTTCAAGTATTCATCGGGACATGGGGTTTTGCCTCTTATACATGTATATATGTATTTATTATATACATAGCAATGAAATATAAAGATCCACGGAAACCATAAAAGTCATATCCGGTGAAAAGTCATATTTTCACTGTATTTTAGCTACATACAGTGAAAATATAGAAGTCGTATTTACTTTTTTTCTAAAAGTGCATGATTAAATTATCTCCCTTTGTCTCGGTTCTTTGCATTTAAATTTGATGATTACCAATGCATCTAATCGTATTTGAAAAATAAAATATGTAATTTAAACAATTGTACCTATGAAAAAGGGATACAAAGTGCAATAACGATAAAATATCTAAAACGAATTGAATACAAAGCTAAATAATGATGAAACAATGTAGTGTCATCAAGTGTAAGTGTAAAAAGTTAACGGCATTCGACTCGGTTTGTTTTTGTGGGAGTTTTTAGAGGATCGCTTTGTTAGGTATGTTTGCACCGCAGTATTGTTAAACAAATGTCAATAAAGATAAAGATAAAAGTCTATGGTAAAGTAAATGTTTTGGTAAAGTTCCATAGAAAGAAATATATCATGACGTTACGTGTTTTCGATAGGATAAGCTAAAGATATTACCAAAAATTTGAAAATATGTACTAGTATATAATAAATAGGCCATTTCATGGTGTTTTTCCGAATACGATTTTTATGTCAACTCCTGATATGTGAAAACCATATTTTAACACGCCAATCGTTGACATAAAAATCGTATTCGAAAAACCCCATTCTATTGTTTTGATATTGATGTAGGTGATGAAAGAGGTGTAGTCCTTTGTCAGATATTATGATTATTGGTTTGCTTTTATATACATGTAAAGTGACTACATTTCCTTGTGTATAGATAAATACAGACATTACTTGCCTTCAAAGTTAAAGGGACATTTCTGAGTTTACTGCATTGTAAGATGTTTACTACTAATAACATGAAATGTAACCTAGTTCAAATGCTAGAACGATCAGAAACACGTTTAGTATATAGCCACTAATATTTTATACAGCAAATGTAATTTCTTACAAATTGCAGCAAACTCAGGAATGTCCCTTTAAAGTCTCAGGCAAACTGACCTGCACATTATACCCATCATCCCAACTTGGGTAATTTCAAGTATTAGTGACGGTTATTTAATGCCCACCTTTGATGGAAATTTGGTTTAATTAGTTACGTTTTCAATATTGTGTATCAGTATAATGTCATTTAAAAATAAACTGCCATTTTGCAATTGCAAGTGTGTAATGTTCTTATTTAGAGAAAATTCCCACCGAAACGAGCTCGCCGGGTAGGCTACAAATAAATACTTTTATTAAAAGTGTATTTGTTGCAGGCAAATGGATTAAATTGCTCACCATTAGGTTTATACTTCCAAAATTTAAATAGCTATTAATCGATACCATTCCTAAATTTCTATGAAGCACCAGTCCGCTTGACCAATGCAATTGAAGTTACACATGTACACGGTGTGCCGTTTCGTCAAACACAAGTCGCAAGAGTTATTAGTAAAAAGAAACCCCACCCAGCCACCTCCCCTTGAACATAAAGCATAATATACATCATGCTATGTAGTTTTGTTGTATTGCATATATGCATACATAGATATATATTTTATCAGATTGAATATGCATGCCTATTATTAATGCCCACCTTTAATGGGAATTTTGTATAATTAGTTGATGTTTAAATGTTGTGTGTTAATATAATGTCGTTTAAAAATAAAAGGCCATTTTTCAATTCAATGTGTGTAATGTTCTTATTCAGAGAAAATTCTCACCGAAACGAACGCGCCAGGATGACTGGAATGACAGTTGTCCTGCTACAGGCGGTAAAGACGTATCATTCCAATTTCTCAGCATGCAAGGGGCTCTTTGTCCAACTATTTGTTGGAGACTTGGTATCATATAAGAAGAAAACTTTCACTGCATTATTTTAAACATTGTGCACAGCTTATTGAAATGATGCTTGGATGTAAGTTTTTATTAATCCATTTTCGTAGTACAAAGATTTTCTAGGCGCCTATTTAGGCAAAATCCTTGATTAATCTGGCGGCTTCTAATTGTACTTTTTAAATATTATCTTCCTTGACAAAAGAACACCCATCCCATATTTCCAATGCATGATATATTTGTCTTTCCGAAGTACAGAAATTATTATCAAAACTTATTTACAAATATTATTAACATTTATTATCCACTTGGCATTTCCGGAAAAGGTTAAACCTACAGTTATTCAAAAGAGGAAAATATCATTACTATGTAAGTTTATTAAATTATTTTTATATCCTAGTCAGTCATAAATATGTAACACGGCAACATTCAGAACAGTACAATTAGCCTTGTTGTAGGGAATTCGCTTTAATGTAATTTGAGTTAAGTGGTGTTGCTGTTATCATCATCATCATCATTATTATTATTATTATTATTGTTATTGTTATTGTTGTTATTGTTATTATTATTAATACTATTATTGTTATTATTATTGTTATTATTATTATTATTATCATCATCATCATCATCATCAGTTTTGTGTATTTTCAGTGGCTACCTAACAAGGATCGATCTCAGATCACAGATCACCACAAGAAGCCCACCCCGCTAAGACAGACAGACAGACAGACGCACGCGCGCGCGCGCACACACACACACTAACACATACCCCACCACACACATACACGTTCATCCATGCGCTAGATCACAAAACTGATGATGATGATGATGATGATGATGATGATGATAATAATAATAATAACAATAACAATAACAATAACAATAACAACAACAACAATAATAATAATCGTAATAATAATAATAATAATGATGATGATGATGATGATGATAACAGCAACACCACTTAACTCAAATTACATTAAAGCGAATGCCCTACAACAAGACTAATTCTCGTCTGTCGTCGATTAATTAATAAAATAATAATTAAAAGTCGGTTCATAATTACGCTATCATGGGTGAACACTGAAGCACGACACATTTATTACAAAACCTGGCGTTTATTACAAAAACGGTTGCGAGTATCATGTCACTGCAACAGGTTTTGTAATAGCTACTACAAAACCTGGCGGTGATACAAAAACGGTTTCGAGTACCATGTCACTGCAACAGGTTTTGTAACAGGTTTGGTAAAAACTATTACAAAACCTGGCGGTGATACAAAAACGGTTGCGAGTACCATGTCACTGTAACAGGTTTTGTAATAGCTACTACAAAACCTGGTGGTGATACAAAAACGGTTGCAACACTGCACGTTTTAAGATGTTATCGACTAACAGAGACTTTTTAACGATTATAATTACATATCAAATATAGTTTTCTGCATAAAATATTAGTGGATGTGTATTTTTGGTCGTTGTAATTGTTTACTAGGTTAAATTTCATTTTATTTCACCAAAAAGATTTCTTCGTACGTACAAAATTATTTGAAGACAAACTCCTGTTTGGGCTTCTTACAAATATTAAAGGGACATTCCTGAGTTTGCTGCAACTTTTTACGATGTTGTCGACTAATGGGAGACTTTTTAACGATTGTAATTACATTTCAAATATGTTTGTCTACATAAAATATTAGTGACTGTATATTAAATGTGTTTCTGATTATTCTGCTATTTGCACTAGGTTAAATTGTATTTTATTTCCTAAAATAAAAGATTTCGTACGTACGAAATTATTTGACGATGAAATCCAGTTTGGGCTTCTTACAAATATTAAGATGACCAGAAACACATTGAATATACAGACATGATATTCTAATGCAGCAAACGCAGGAATGTCCCTTTAATACGACCAGAAAAACATTGAATATACAGATACTGGTATTCTAAACAAGAAAATATATTTAAAATGTAAGATTAATTGTCCCTTTAAAGTTAAGTGTCTCAAACAAAACAATGTCCTAAAATTATTATTTATACAATTGTTTTAATTTTACAACGCTGATACTGAACTATTAATCTGCAATTATTATTCAACATATATTTGACAAATACATTAAACAAAAACACTCTAATTTGATTAATGCATCATTTTAAAATAAAATCATTAATAATTGTCTTTATATCGAGTCAAATGTGTTTTTAAATAAGAACAGATAATGCTGCGATTTCAACTACAGTTATAATATGACGTCGCACATGTTTAAAACAAATAAACCAAATTGCACAATCGCACTTGTAACTAAACACAGTAATGTAGTACCGTACACTTTTTAATTCCTTAATTCTGATTTACAAAATTATTTTTGATTCAGTACCTTGATTCATTTAAATATAAAGACATTTAAAAATTGTAAAAGTGTATTTTGGAAGGGTGAATCTTTTAAATGAATTGTCAAATAAAATTAGAAGTTTACCACAAACCAAGAACACATTTCCTGGACAATGAAGACAATATTTATCTTCACTATCGTTTTGGTAGTTGTTGAAATATATGGAGCTGTATCGGGTTCTTGTGCTGTGTGTATACATATTGACCAATTCAGTCACCTTATAGAACACAACACTACGCTTCATAGTACTTTATGATACTTAAAAATTTCTACGGATTTTGTTTACGATGTGTCAAACAGTCTTTTAGGGATAAATGTAAGTCTGTCAACTTCAATATTTCAACACAAATTTGTGAATTGAATCAAGAAACCAGGAAAAGTACACCATTCAAGAATAGAAGCATTTGTACCAAAGTTAAGGTATGTAAACAAAACAAGCTTTTAAAGGGAGATTCCCGAGTTTGCTGCAATTGTGGGGTTTTTGAATATGCTTTCGACTAACTGAGACTTTTTTAACGATTGTAATTACATATCAAATATATTTTTCTGCATAAAGTATTAGTGGCTGTGTATTAAACGTGTTTCTGATCGTTCTAATATTTTTACTAGGTTAAATATAATTTTATTTCCTAAAAATCCAGTTTGAGCTTCTTACAAATATTAAGACGACTGGAAACACACTGAATATACAAACACTGATATTCTAAACATAGAAAATATATTTAATATGTAGGTTTAATCGTAGAAATATTTTATTTTTCGGAAATGCAGCAAACTCAGGAATATATTTTCTTGTTTAGGAAGTCAGTGTCTGTATATTCAATGTGTTTCTGGTCGTCTTATTATTTGTGAGAAGCCCCAACAGGATTTTGTCTACAAATAATTTCGTACGTACGAAAAAAATGTTTTTTGTTTACGAAATAAAATGAAATTTAACCTAATACAAATATTAGAACGATCAGAAACACGTTTAATATACAGCCGCTAATATTTTATGCAGAAAAAATATGTTTGATGTGTAATTACAGTCGTCAAAAATTCTCTATTTGTCGATAAAATCATAAAAAGTGCAGAAAACTGGGGAATGTCCCTTTAACGGTTGTAATTACATAAATATATTTTTCTGTATAAAATATTAGTGGCTGTGTATTAAACGTGTTTATGATCGGTCTAATATTTGTACTAGGTTAAATTTCATCTTATTTCCTAAAATATAGTTTTGTTTTTGTACGTACGAAATTATTTGAAGACAAAATCCAGTTTGGATTTCTTACAAATATTAAGACGATCAGAAACACATTGAATATACAGACAATGATATTCTAAACAATAAAATATATTTAATATGAATGTTTAATCGTAGAACTATTTTATTAGTGGGAAACATCTTACAATGCAGCAAACTCGGGAATGTCCCGTTAACCATAAGTGTAATACAGTTTAATACGATGAATACGATTATTCCAAATGGGTCGACATTTTACTCATTTGTATGGTTATGTTTTTGATGTAAATGGCGCAAAGCAATTAAAAGGACATCTGAAAAAGTGTAGCGGTTTCCACGAATCTATTCGATGACTGCCACTCTACACAACATTACACCTTGATCTCTTTGCACACAGAATAATACTATTTCATGGATATAATAGAATAGGATAGATGTTTAGAGACAAATACAACGTCTATTGGGAGTCAAACTATGATAAATGGAAACAAATAAAGTCACGAGCAACATCAACAAAATAAACTATCTCAAGTCGAATACAAACACAGTGTAAAGAACTGTGATAAAGGTAGATATCACAGATAGATCAAATTAAAATGTGGAATAAAAGTATCACCTAAACATTGTAATAAACGATTTAGATGGAATCGAAATAATACCTTCACCATATGTATATTTTTTAGTTTCGTTGAAATGACATTCCACCAAAGTGTGGCGTACAGAGTACACTGACAGTGCAGGAAGATCTTTCTTCAAGATAAAAGGTCAAGTAGGTATGACTGATGGGAGCATGACACACGACCAATTCATCCTTTCTACACTGCCTATAGGAGAACTGCCATTCTCCCAGGATTGCCTTGATAGCATCATGCTTGTTCGCATTCGTATCGTCCCAATAATTTTGCTAAGTCGAAAAAATAAGTTGGTTGATACTACATTTAAAATCAGTATAAGGGACACCAACGCAAATCTAAAGCATACTTGGAAGCTGAAACTATCTTTTTATTACCCCGGATACCTTCATGGCTGATCACCCAACAAAATGCATCTTTATTGGCATTGGGGAATGAATAAATGCTTAACAACACCCCAGCACGAAAATACATCGGCTGTTGGGTGTCAAACTATGGTAATGACAAACAAATGTATTGGCAATGAAAGAAAGAAATGTTTTATTTAACGACGCACTCAACACATTTTATTTACGGTTATATGGCGCCAGACATATGGTTAAGGACCATACAGATTTTCAGAGGAAACCCGCTGTCGCCACTTTATGGGCTACTCTTTCCGATTGGCGGCAAGGGATCTTTTATTTGCGCTTCCCACAGGCAGGATAGCACAAACCATGGCCTTTGTTGAACCAGTTATGGTGAATTGGCAGTGAATACAATGAATGAATGAAGGATTGAATGAATTAATGTTTAACGACACCCCGGCACGAAACATTCATCGGCTATTGGGTGTCATACTACGGTAATGCAAATAAAGTGGGGCAAAGGATAAAAATACATACTTGATAAAAAAAAACCCCACTTTCGTATCACCATCGATACCATTCTGAAGGGGGGGGGGGAATCTTAACACAATATGACAACTGTAATAATGAATGTTATTTTGTCAACAGTAGTTGGTCACAGATATTTCATTATATTTAGCGGGCAGCATAGCCCAGTGGTAGAGTGCCCGCCTGATGCGCGGTCGGTCTAGGATCGATCCCCGTCAGCTGACCACTGGGGTTTTTTCTCGACATAACCATATGCCCGACGCCGATATAACCGTAATTACAATGTGTTGAGTGCATCGTTAAACAAACCAACAACAAAAATTCTTTATATTTTGTCAAAAAATGTAATGTTCAAATTTGAATTCAATTACGATAAAACAACATACATTTCCAAAATGCCCCAACCCCTCCGACTGTAAATATTTTTACTTTTGGCTGTGTATTCCTTATCTTCGGTACATCTGTATGGGCTATTCAATATGGGACTGTAACTGTGATAAAATAGACAACTGTCATGCGAACAGTGTTTTAAAAGGAAATCTGGACAGGTTGGGGGCAAAAATAAGTCTTAGAAAATAATAAGTGTATTCCATCCAGTACCTTTAAAAACAAAACAACCTGCACAGGTTTGAATTGGTATATAATTGTTTAACATTACGATTTGTATCAAGCGCCATTTTAAACTACAAAACAATATTCAACACAATAAACTGGTTTTGTGCATAATACACGTTTCCCGTTATTCATCTGGTTGTATAAAATATATATTATTTTTTAATCAAAGCATATTTTGTTTAGTGGCAGGAAATATCGAATATAATAAATTACGTATATGCCCATGATGCCAATAGACCTGAATAATTGCTTCGAGCCTCGAGTTTATTGACAATCAATATAACGATTGGGATAACACTGGCAAGTCTTTCACCTGCATGCCAAACCAACATCATTTGTCAAACATACAATGTCTGATTCTTGGATTATTTCTATACAAGTTGAGCAAGTTACTGAACATAGCATATCTAACATAAACTACACTATAAACTTGTTTTATCCATTGTGTTTGATTCCACTACTAATGAATTAAATCCTGAATGTACAGATTATTCCAGCGATATGAAGAACACATTGATATTCGCTGTTTTGGCGACATATCTTCACATCTATGGAGTTGCAAAGTGTTCGTGTCCTTTGTGTACAAACATTGACCACTTCAGTCACATTATAAGACGAGACATTGCACTGCATAGCACTTTTAAAATATTCAAGGATTACGGATTTTTGTGTTGTGTGCAACTATGTCTTTTCAGAGTCAGATGCACGTCAATCAACTTTGATGTTTCCACGATGATATGTGATTTGAACCAAGCATCCGCCAACGAGCCTTCTGTCCAGTTTGGCAGTATTTGTTCTGACATTCAAAAGTGGCCAAAGGTATGGTAGATACCACACATTGGTTAATGCTGTATAATCTGTAGTCAGTCTTCACTTTGAAACTTAATATTATATAAACTTACTTTTATTATTATATTTGTATAAACTATTGTTTTGCAAGACAAATTGTGGTTTTATAATTCAGTACCTTTTATCTATCTATCTATCTATCTATCTATCTATATATATATAATTATTATTATTATTATTATTATTATTTTATATCGTGTTTTTTTTGTAGCGGCTGTCTCTCCAGTGTGAGAACCACAGATGTCAACGCAATAGTTCTTGTACGATTCAAGTCAACACTATCACGTGTATCCCAGGTCAGTACAGTTAAGGCGCAGATCCTAGTTTTAAAGGGACATTCCTAAGTTTTTAAAATGTTATCGACTAACAGAGACTTTTTAGCGATTAGTGGCTGTGTATATTACACGTGTTTCTGATCGTTCTAATATTTCTACTAGGATACATTTTCCTAAAATATAGTTTTTCGTACGTATGAAGTAATTTAAAGACAAAATCCTGTTTGGGCTTCTTACAAATATTAAGACGATCAGAAACACATTGAATATACAGACACTGACACTCTAAACAAGAAAAATATATTTAATATGCAAGTTTAATCGTAAAAATATATTAATTGGAAGCATATTTCAATGCAGCAAACTCAGGAATGTCCCTTTAAGTCGTAAGCATGAACACTAAGCTAAAGTAAGTATACAAACCTGCAATACACTTGGATGAAGTTATATCAGAATGAAACAAGAGTCGGTTACGTTGAGACATAGACATACCCGTCTTGATAACGGTTACTTCTCAAACGCACGTGCGTTTTTAAAAAATGTGAAAAATGCATGTTGTGGTATTAGGAAATCCAGGATGATCAGAAACACTTCTGTTTTACGGACATGGATAATACAAACAATAAAATGTATGTAATGTTTGATTTCAGACTTTTTCAGTGATCATAAACGGCCCTAATAGTAAAAACTATGCCTTAGTGTTTAAAAACTAGGGTCTGTTCCTTTAAGAAAATTAACTATACATTATCCTATCACTTAGGTTAAAGGGACATTCCTGAATTTTCTCCATTGTAAGATGTTTCCGAAATATAAAATATTATTTCGATTAAAATTACATATTAATTATATTGTCTTATGTAGAATATCAGTGACTGTATATTCATTGTGCTTCTGGTCGTCTTAATATGTGTAAGAAGCCCAAACTGGATTTTATTTCAAATAATTTCGTACGTACGAAAAAACTATATTTTAGGAAATAAGATGAAATTTGACCATGTACAAATATTACAACAATCAGAAACACGTTTTACAGACAGCCACTAATATGTTATGCAGAAAAATATATTTGATATGTAATTATAATCATTAAAACATCTCTTTTATTCGATAACATCTTAAAAAAGTGCTGCAAACTCAGGATGGGGGTGGGGGTGGGGTGGGGTGGGGGGTGGGGGTGGGGGTGGGGGGAACACAAGCTATATTGTTACCTTTATTTAAATAGAGTAGGAACAAAACTCTTACATTTTCGTCCTGGGGAGGGGAAGTGCCTCTCCACCCCTGACTACTACTACTACTACTACTACTACTACTACTACTACTACTACCACCACCGCCACCACTACCGCCTACCACCCACCAACACCACCAATAATAAACGGAGCCTCTAAATGCCAATAACAACAGGTTAGCAGGCCCGTACGCAGGACTTTTAATGGGTGGGTGCGAATTGCTGATGGGTGGGTGCGAATTTAAAATGATAAAAATCAACATAAAAATAACCCCTCAAAACAACAACAATAACGTAACGTTATTTAAATGTTATAGAGAAAAGTGAATCTTTAGCAATCTGGGGTGTGGGGGTGTGCACCCTCTCCCCCCTCCCCCGGTACGGGCCTGGATGGGCACTAGTACCCGGTTCCGAATAGCAAATGTAGGCTAATTGTGGTTTATACGTAAAATATGTAAAATGTATTATTTCAAACACTGTATTATAGTCAACATGGTCAGTGTCGTCGTATTCCGATTTAAGTATCATGATTGCTGCAGCAGCCGCTACCTAAACAGAAGCACCCATGTTCGTAAAGTGACTTCGTGTACCAAACTCATTCCTTTCGCTGTCCAGGACAGAACAGTTGGAACATGCCCAGGACAGGTGAAACGAACGCACCCCAAATTTCTATCAAATTTGTCGTGACGTAGGCAGTTTTGTGCTTCGAGCGACATCTACCGGTGACATCAGAATACTAACATTCAAACTTATTTGAAGCGACTGGGACATGGGGATTCCCATGGTATTTATCGATATAAAACCTGCTTTTTCACTCCATTTTATAAAAAAACGTGATCCAAGTGTGTTACAGGTTTGTAGATTAACCAAACTAATAATTTATTTTCGCTGGATGGAACTAGGGCGTGCGGCTTTAAGTAGTATTAGACAATTTGTAGTAATTATGACTGATAAGTTGCATAAAATACACTCATGTAGCAGTGACTGTAAACACATTTAAAATGGACATATTCTCATAATTATTTGTTATTTCTACCCACATTCTGGGCTCACAAAATGTATTTGACAGTGGGGATGGGGTTCGGGTAGGGGGATACTCATTAATAAACATTTGAGAGCTTGAGAACATTTAGAATTTTAGGCATTTTCAATCCTATGCGTATAAATTAAAAATTGGGTGAGGGCATAGTCTCAGACACGTCTGTAACGATTAGTGTTCGGTCCGAATATTCGAATGCTAATTTGCTATTCAAAATACATGTGTATTCGAATAGTTTTTTCAGGTGTTAATATATCTGGTTGTTTGGTGATTGGTGTGGAAAATGACTCTAAAGGAGATGGATAATGCGATTTCTTTGAGTTCTAAGAAAGAATGCATGCCATTTATTCTGTATTTTGTTATACACAGATGACGTTTCACCACTAGACAAAGGCTACACCAAGGCATCGATTTTGTTTTTCTACTACAAGATGTACGAACAAAGGGAACCGTATAGCAAGGCCAGATCCATATGTTCCGATGATGGCGGACGACTTATGGAACCTAAATCAGCACACAAGAACACCTATATTAGGGATGTTATAAATGGTAGAACAAGAAATCAAACATCCACTCCAACGCCAAGTACGTCAATATTTCTTTGTAAATATAGAATACCAGGCTACTACGTTTTGATATCGTTGCTATTTGGCGAGGTTTAGATAATGGGGTAACAGGCGAGCTTCAGTGAGCCTGTTACACCATTATCGAACCTCGCCAAATAAAAACGATATCAAAACGTAGTAACCTGGTATTGTTTTATCATGCAACCCTTTTTAACCATACTTTGACTGTTTTTCATAAAAAAATAAACAAACAATTCCCCCACTAACAGCTGCTGGCGTAAATACGTCACCGACATCAGGCGAAATCAACTTCCACCGGAAATGGTTTGATCATGAGCATATACTTTCCGCTATCGATGTGTCGTAAACATCGACACGAAACAACTTGTTTTGTCATTTAAAGGTTTAATTTAAAGCGATGACATTTAAAAAAAAGAGTATTCTAATGGTACGGTAAATAGAACAGGTTTATTTATGTAGTTCAACATTGTTTTGCTGGAAATGCATGTTCGTTAAATTAGGTAGCATGTAGACTTGCCATGCGCAGAATTCATTTCATACATGTTATCAGGCATTGACTATATAACACTTCAGATTTCTATGTAGGTGTTAGCAAGTAAACATATTATCGACCATCCACCCGACGTACAAACGAAGCAAGCAGGTACCCATTTGATATTCCGTTAAATATCCCCTTAAATTACATAGGAAACAAATAGACATGTTAATGCTGACCATTTCACAGCTAGGACATTTATGGTTAGTTATACATAATGACTTTATATTAGTCACAAATTAAATAAATACATTTTCAACAAAAATATGTTGATACACTATGTAGTAGATGTGGTACTGAATTTTATTTAAACTGCAGTGATCGAATCTACGCATCCTGTTTTACTTAAACACACGCACGCGATTACGTATTATAAATATGCGTAGTTGCATTCGTATAAGGAAACGACCTTTGTAAATTCGACCCTATAATTGTAAATGATGCTTTGAGACAACACAATATTGTTCTCAGTTATATTCATTGTTTTGTCTTCCATACTCTAGATACAGGACTGCCAGTTGTGTACTTCGGAGCCACGTACATTGCGACAGAAAATGGCTGGCGATGGGAGGCCAGTAATACAGAGCTCGAGTTCACGGATTGGGCGAGTGAGGAGCCATACGTCAACACAAATTATGAACCATGTGCTGCGTTTTGGGGAGACTTTGACTGGAAATGGAATGCTGTTAGTTGCACTGAAGACCACTCCTTTATCTGTGAAATACCATCCGCATAGGACATTCAGTGCAAAGTCGGTGGACGACTAATAACAACAAGAATAATTAATAAAGACACTACAACTACTACCCACCCAACAACCAGTCAATCAATCAATCAACCAATCAATCGGTCCTCTTATACTTTCAGTGAAATAACATATTAACAGCTACACGTGTATGGCTGTAATGCTTATACTTAGTGAGCCCATGCGCCAATACTAGGCTTCATGCATTCACGAGTCCATCGGCGGACTAATGGATACAAACCATTAACCACTGAACATTTTGGTGAATAACCTAACGACCGCACTATCGAGACTGATTGTATTTTTACATTAATGTAATATACGAATTTTGACTGTTCTCGTTATGATGGACTCCAGTGGAATCAAATTCACTTCTACTTTGTTATTTTCATTTTTCATTTCTGTTTTCAGTTTGTCCTGTGGTAATATTTGACGTTTGATTGTAAGTTGGAACGTCATTTGTTTTTTTACAAGATACTAGTCAATACTAATTCACTTGCCCACTATCTGTCAGAGTCTGTTTATCTCTACCTCTTCTACCTCTCCATTGCCCGCTCATTCTCGCTCACAGTCTGATAGTCTCTCGTTATATGTGTGTATTTCTCCATCACTTCCTCTCTTTGTAAACACATTTAATTACAACAAACTATTTCTGTGAGATACAATACATTTATTTTTGTTTTCAATTATGTCCAAAAACATCATACATAATCATAATTTTTAATCTAATAAATGACATATGCTCAGGATCAATTTTAAATATCTGGATTTAAAAAGATTAAGATGACAAACTATTATATACATGTGTATATCAGGTTAAGATTCCCGTCAAACATGGTTTTAATGTAGTCCAAAAATATGTAGTTTAGAAAGTGCTATGGTTACAAACGAGAACGCACATATGGCTAACAATAATGGCTTGTTGGTCCACTGACAGAAATGTTTGGAATAATAATTAATATTCGATGTTTGATTATTCAGAATATGTTCTGT
>JAECMU010123359.1:7164-19005 GCA_016106625.1 Dracogyra subfuscus
CCCTTCACATTTGATCATACACAATAAATACACCATTGCCCCCCACCCCCTCCCGGACGAAGGTCTGGCCCCTACTTTGGCCCTCCCAAAATAAAGACTCAGTTACGCTACTGAAACTGCAGCAGCTAGCTAATCCAACCCACTTAGATCAGAGTCAGTTTCTTAAGTGTTACAAAGCTAAATTCAGTCCCGACATGTTTAATGGGTCCACCCGTGAACAAAAGTGTGAAGCAGGATATGAAAGCAAGGTGCAGTTTATTTCTTAAAGGTGGACACAATCAAGGCATTTGACCTGGTATGCATATTCAACGATATATATTGCAAATTATTGCTTAATATCAACAAATATAAACTTATAGTTAATTAATAAAACAGTTAAATGTGACAGCTATTATGTATAACAGGCACAGGCATTTTGTACCATCCCAGTGAATACGCCCTCTGGCGAGCTGGTGGTTACACAATACCTCAGGAATTAGTCTTGGAACTGAAGAAACAAAACACACCTGATATTTGCAGATGCATCCCAATATTCTTTATTAGTACTCATCCTAGTAAGATAGCAACAATTACTAGTATATGTTATATTTAATAGAAAATCAACCAACATTGTTAAAGTGTTGAAATAACTGTTTTATGATTTAAATTAACTCCCGTACTGCAATAATAATCAAAGTGTTTTCTTAGTTAATTGGTCGTTTCTTTCGGTGGCCAGTACCTGTGGTTCTTGATTGGCAGGTGTATATTTAGACATTCCTTAGACACAGTGTCTAGACACACTAAAAAGACGGGTCTCTTTTATTAAGATCACAGGGTATCGTGTGATAACCTCAAATTATAATGGACTTTACCAGCCGCCCCACCCCCCCCCCCACCCTTATTACTGTAAGTAATTCTGTAAAACCTTTGATTAAGTAGACTTTCCTATCTAAAATCACAAAACTGACCAATTACGTAGTCCCAAAGAACAGAAAATCATCACTTGGGTATCGTGATTGGTAGTTTTGCTCGAACGTTTCCTACTAATAGGCCTAATAATATGCATTTTGTCTTTGGATTTTTTAAAAGAAAAAACATACTATAACTCCATTTTGTTATATTGATGTAAACTGAAACATATTTAGTTAAACAGTTTATTATACTATCCAGTCATTTATATTTCTTTTACAAGTCGGGTTGATGAAAACGAAGCGCCTTGTCACAAATTAGAGTGTTTGTTTACACTGTGCATAATAGAGAAATTCGACGGAGCTGACATCACTTCGCCTCAAATTACACCACCGGATGTCAGAAAAACGAAACAAAATGGCTGCCCCCAGTTAGCAGGAATAATAAATTTTAAAATTACGCGTTTTTCAGTTGTTAAAGTGTCAGTATGTGTTGGTGGTCCTGGTATGCATCTTTCCAATACATAAGGCTCTTGTTGGAGTTTACTCTACCTTTAAGGAACTGATGAAACTACACTCTGATGATGTCAGTAAACTGAAACTAAACTTACCCAAGGTCTTGCAATCAATACTGGTAATATCAGTATACTGAAAGGTGAAACGAAACTTTCGTGCTATGGTGGTGACTGTTCAAAGTGTTCGCGGTACTCAGTCGTCTGCAGTGGAGGAATAACGAACAACTGGTGGCACCGATCCATGTTCCTGGGTACACACAGAATCACAGAGCTCAATATGAATGAAAGTGACAAAATGTTAGTATTGGAACTTCTGAAGATTAAAATAAGTATTTCAGCTGTAGACCTAACTAAACTGTATATAGACACACAGAAATGTGAACCAGTCTCTGTGTTTCCGTACCAAAGAATGTGAACTAATTCACGAATGATGACTGGGTGAGCTGCATCCACCATCCACAGGCTGAACAAAGCCCAGGAACATCGACAATAGAAAAGTGAATGTACTGTGGCATCGAACTGTCAGCTCGGCATTCATTGCATCAGATGGACAAAGAGTCGGACTATCAAAAACATTATCAAAACCACAGGTGGTTAAAAGGCACTTAGTCCAGCAAGGAAGTAAAATTAGAGATCACTTACAATATAAATATTTTCACAAAGATCAACAAACTGATTACAAGAAAGGATTATTAGATATTGACAGTCAAAGAGCAGATAACTCCCATGACCACAGTTATTCAAAGTACATTTTTGTCACAGTTTCAAGTGATACATATAACATAGGAACTATCAGTTTGCATGATAGCATTTCTGCTGTGGACATGAACCCATGACATATAAGAGTGACTTTAAACAATAAAAAACAGTAATGTGAATAAATGTATGCTTTTGAATAAATATATGGTGTGATATTTATGTGATTTTTATGACATAAAATGTTTCTTTAAATTAACCTTAGTTATTGTTTTACATTCTTGTATGTTATGCATTCTGAGGTGCAAGAGGCAGTGGGTATTGTCCATGTCCTTGACAAATATTTCTGTTCACACATTGTATGTGCGAGCTGTTAATTGCATGTGGCTCAGCAGATATGTGATCTTTATACATACAATAATTTTTTATTTTATTTTTTTAACGACGCACTCAACACATTAGAATTACTGTTATATTGGCATCGGACATATGGTTATGTCGAGAAAAACCCCAGTGGTTAGCTGACTGGGATCGATCCTAGACCAACCGTGCATCAGACGGGCACTGTACCACTGGGCTATGCCGCCCACTTTATACATACAAAGACGGTTATGGCACAGGTGACCGATGTCACTGCCGTCTATGTCCATCTCCTTATTAAAGACCATGAAACTTAATCTGTGAGCATTTACTGTATGATACTGGTCTGTGATTGGTGATTTGAATTTAATAGCACCATATCCACTTGGTCTGGGCCCATTCCATATTATACATTCACCATTTGGCCTAGGATCACATTTTGACAAAATTACCTTCTGGTATTTTTGAAAGAAAGCCTCAATTTTGACTTGTTTAATTAACCGTAATACTCAAAGTGAGGCGCTGTCACAGGGTGTAGGGATACATTATGATTGAACAAAAATGACCTGTGACCTGATAGGGTACAATGCAGGCAGAATCATGTCATAAATACCTATCAGATAAAAATAAACCTCCACTAAGGGGATTCGAACCACAGACTCTCAGTACGAGAGTCCAGTGCTCTACCAACTGAGCTAATAGGGAAATTCCCACTAGCTACTGCCAGTAGGAGCACTTTATACCTACACTACTACATACTCACACCTCAAGTGAAGCTACGTCCTGGAGCTGTGGGCCACGGGCAGTTGAACTGTTATGGGTCCGGATTGGGTTATAATTGTATTCTTGTGTTAAGAACACACCCAGTCCCTACGTCGGCTTCAAATGTAACAGCATCAACAAACACCGTAGTCATTCTTGATGAGCTTTATTCGTAGGGGTTCGTAGATCATAGTAATATGAATAGCCCAGGTGTATGGACCTGGGCTTCCAATAAGTACTCAATTTCATCGTTATACCACAATCTTTCACCTGCATATACAAATTACATCTATTAAAATCAAATATAAAATCAATTAGTTACAACACCATGACAATTTAAAATAACCGTAGTTTAATGTCTTTTATATAAAATACATTTCCTAACCATACAAAACCCCCAAAATATTACTGTTATTACAATGCATACAGGTTAATAATGCAAATAGCACATCCCATGAATAGGAACTTTGACCATGTTTTAGTTGATCAGTAAAGACAATCCATAGTAAACATTAATACGTTCATACCAATACTAAGTCTAACTTTATTATACAAGAACTCTTTACCATAAAATATAAAATACTATTAAATAAAACGCACTAACCTGACAACAACCCTATTCTCCAATGCTGATAACTGACAATGTTCCCCAACAAACCAGTCTATTTTATGTAGCTATACGACGGACAAATCGTGCGCGTGCAATGCGCTGCATTTCTACGTGTTCGTGCAGTTAGTGTTCTCTATGCTGTATGCTGCATATCCATTTTGTACCCGATAGTGCAATCAACAAGTCTTTTCTTAAGATACATTATAGTTGCGGCCAATAGTTAAACATAAAACCAAAACTATGTACATACCCAACACTATAATAAAAACCACTATAATAAACGATCTACCACATTGAAATTTAGCATGTACATTTTGAGTCCTGTAATTGTCATAGTTACCTGACAATTAGGTATCAAAGTGTGTCACCCTGTGTCAAACATCATTGAAGAAATCCTCCATATTGACTTATTTAAACTTAACCTTCAAACTGAGGCTACCACAGGGTGCAGAAATACATTCTGATTGAAAAGAATGACCTACAATGCAGGCCGAACACTGTTATAATTTGTGAAATTAAAAAAATTAAAAATATATGTATAATAAAATTTAATAAATTTTTATTTTTAATATTCTTCACCCAAATTCATTACTTTTAGATTTCTACCTATCTTGACAATTAGTATGTACATTTTGAGTCCTGTAACTGTCCAAGTTACCTTACAATTAGATATCAAAGTGTGTAACCCTGTGTCAAACATCCTAGTATATCAGGCCTCTGACCACAATTAATTTCAGTGTTTTCTCATGTAGCCTCAGTGGCTGTAGCACTTTTATTAATTTCACCAGGCCATTAGCATTTCACAGGAAACATTACCTGCCTGGACCCAATGAACACTCAAAAGGATGACATCTGTTGTCCAGCTTTTTTCTGCGTTATATCAATGTAAACAAACACACGTGGGCTATGGAACTGAATCACACCCATTTCTGTGCATTTAAAAAACACATTGCATCACTTCAAGGTGCTCTGGGGGACAGTATCCAGTGTAATCCAAGTGCACATATTTACTAACTGCATCCTCTTACCTGTCAAACCCAGTGTAACAATCCACTATACAAAGCAGCTCCCCAGCCATTAATCACATAACAAGAAAACGACATTTTCTCGCATTCGTGTCTACATTTTAGGCAACCAAATGGGTGGATAACTCTAGTCTGATGCCACATTCACGGCATCTCACCACTATTGATTATACATTGGTGACAGTACAAATGTAAAGCCAGGCACTGATTAAATTATTAACAGTATGTGCTATATACTATCTGACATGAAGACAACAGCCTCTGTGACAGGATTTAAGCAAATAAAATTGATATTTCGCCACCTGCAATTTCAATTATCCAGACTCCTTTGGACATGGAGTAATGGAGGGGAGGCAACTCTTGTTACAAATATGTAACACAGGCATGTAAACAATGGTCTTGCCTATAGCTAAGCAGATATGCATCTGTCAATTTGATATGTCAAAATCAAGGGCCAATGCTACCCTTCGAATATTCCATAATTATACTGTCAAGTCTTTTCAGACACCGACATAATAAAATAAAGAAAAGAGATACTCTTTTCATAGAACTAAATTTGTCACCTACACTCTCTCATTGCTTGAAATGGCAGTGTGATCCCTTAACAGGGGGTTTGGAATGGGATAGCTGGTCTGTTCTAACACATGACATACTAGTAAATAGTAAGTAATAGAAAATTAAGCTTCTCCACACATTAAGTTGACCTGAACAAAATTATAACATGGAGGTGACATTCCAAATTGCGTAATGGGGGTACTGACAGCAGAACCTTATGAAAGGGTCACATTAAAATTACAAGACCATCCTGGGTACTGGCATATTTTAATATGCCATATGTATGAAATTTAATTGAAAACTGCATTTCAACTGGCCACACACGCAACTTACACTATGGTGGAAAATGAGACTGGCAAAAAACAAATAATAGGAGTTTATACAGGAAATTAAACTGGTGAGCTTCAAGCAGCGAGAGAAAATAGACTAATACTCTGCCCCGATCATACAGGTACCTGTACAGAAAATCTCCGGCTTCACAACACAATAGGACACGAAGAACATTCTGCAGCTCACAACTGATGGCGATTCCCATGCCTTGTCCAGATTATAGTCATCCAGAGCAGAATATCTAAAGTGAAGATAAAACATCTGAGAACACCCGTCATTTATCCGAATCGCAAAGGAAGTTTACAGAATGGGTCATGTTCAGTGACAGCATGTTCCCCAGAAACACAAGCAGAACGATACAAGGTTAAATAAATATTTGCTATCGACTTGAGACGGCCCTGCCACAGTGAATATACATCGGCACACAACCAACTTGCCGGCAACATGAACAAGTTAATTAGCAAACTGACTTACATTACAGGGCTCGCACTGCCGTTCAATAAAAAAAATTGGTGAAAGAATTTCCGATTTGCCGATAAAAATAGGCGAAAGATTTTTTTCCGATGTTGAATTTTAGAATCAAACGTGTTAACTAGTTTTGTTCAGTTGATCCGCCTCGCGTTGTGAATAAGTGTTATTTGCATGTCCACATGGCCAGTCTATTTTTTGGTAGCTGCTTGTCGTAAAGCTAGAAAATGTGATTATAAATAAAATGAAATACTGTTTAAGCCATGTTGCATTAATACTAAATGTTTGATTACTATCGACTACAAGTTTTACTTTTTATTAGTCATGTTTTGTCATACCGATTGATGTTATAAATCTAGATCACATGGCTGAGTTCATTTCCACGAAGTGGGTGCGTTGGTGAGGAATACATATGATATTGTTTCTCACTTATGAATATACAATCATTATTAGCTAAAACTTTCTACGTTTACAGTTTATATTTCAAACATATTAAATGGTGAAATTATAATTCATTTGTGCTATATCTACTGATATAATACTAACGCCGACAAGATACATCGCTCCACCCCTTGCACAAAAATAACAAAACTCAAACCGGAGTGAAACTGAAAAAGGTTTTCCCCCACTTGTGTAAGATTGTCGCACGCTATAACCTTGAGTTGGACGCCGTACTAATTATGAATAGTATTCATTATAAATCATACCGGGAAGTTACAACACGAGGTCATGGCATAGGGTATGACCAAGAGTTGCGCACTTTTAATTATTATTAAAAATAAAAATAAAAAGATTATTATTAAAATGAAACGGCCAGTCTTGCCATTTTGTTTCTTTAAAATATGATTTTTCTGTTATATATATACAACAATACATCTATTAGTATTACCAAATAGATTAAAGATACTGGCCTGTGGCAATGGGACACTATCTAGAGGGGTAGCACAGTGGTGGGACTATTGAGTTTTATCTTTATATAAAGAAGAAAAGAAAATAGATAATCAAAATAAGAAAATCTAATGTTTATAAATTTATAACGTTGGTAAAATTAATGCCAGTGACAGGGAAAGAAGGAAGTGTGTGGGAGACAATTATTAAAAAACTTTAGAGGGGTGAGTATTGCCATCATTGCAAAACATAACGTGGGAAGGGTTAAAAAAAAAAAAAAAAAAGGAGTAAAATTGTCTCTTTTGTGATGTACCACTTGTGATGCACTGACTTCAATGAGCCCATCGACAGGAATTAACCCTAGACTGACTGCACATCATACAAATGCTTTACTACTGGGCTACAGGCAGCCCTAAACATCAGCAGCATTTCATTATTAAATCACAAGACGTAAACTAAATAATAAGTACATGTTAGCATATTAGTATATATTGTCATAATGAACAAGATTAAAAACAAAATATTTTGACTGAAATGTAAATATGTTACTGGCGAATATATATTTAGATTGGCGAAATAAATTGAAAATTGGCGAAATTTTTGGCGAACAAAAATAGCAACCCAGGGCTAGCATACTAGATTGTGTGACTGGGAAATGTGGAGCAGCATGCAGAATATATTCCTTTGTGCTCACGGGTGAAAAATGGACGATCAAACATGACATTCATGCTTACTGGAACAAAGTCAAATAATACGGTAGAGAACGAGGCACAGATTAAACAATGCATAGACATAAGACTGGGCGTAAATGCCATTGAGAAGACTAAACTGAACACAAATACTAAGAAGTGTGAGAGCGTCAAGAGGGCATACAGCAGAACAAATCCTAAAACTGTTACGTACGACAGAAATTTCACCAGCCGTATACACAGTGCTGTGCATATGCGCAGCAGCTGTACAGTGGGTTTTCAAGTTCGGTCATTCAACGATGTACAGCTGTTGGAGCTGGAGTACATGACACAACATTGGTCATATGCCACTTGAAAAGCATCGAGCGGATAGCCTGGAGATATTCGAGTCGTCAACGAACACAGCAATTCCAAGCCAGGAGGGCATCTCTAAGAAGAAAAAGATACAACATGTATGATAGTCTTCATCAGACAATAAGTGAATAACATATTCAGAAAACTTACTTGACCCCGAACTGAATTATAACTGTCAGCAACAAACTGTGAACACTCAGTGAATTTACCTGAACTATTATAAAATGCAATCTGGATATATACCATGACCTGAATATTTCTTTGGAATCATATTCCTACAGAGCTGTCTTTGATTATTGATTACATGTCGCTCAAGACTGGTGTATATTGACACACAAACTGTGGTGACATAAGTGAGAAACATCAACAGATTTTGCTAAGTGACTGATTTGACATGAATCATGTATCGAAGCCTGTGAACATTAACTGGCTTGTGTTTATTCGCAGTCTAATATTCATGACACCATATGCTATATTTTTATGTCTGATAATTATAATATCATATATTTTTTCCATAATTCTCGGAACCGGCGTGACGTCACACACCCTAGTTACCCTTCATCCAGGTCTTTGGAGGTGAAGCTTATCCATGGTGATTACTGTTTTACATAGAATAAAGTTTTCATATTAACTTTTTATATGACTTGCATATTGTCATTTATTTTCTGTAGCTAACACATAGTTGCAGTATTATAGCAGCTTGGGTTGTCATATAAGACGCGAACAACTTGAATCTGAATTAGTACAATCTATATTTTTTACCTACGTGTTTCCGTATAGTTCCTATATCGAAGGGACCTGACTAGAGGCAGGTTGGGAAGAATATAATTTTTTATTGATGGAATTTTCATGTAATATTAATTATAAATTTCAACAACTTTGAAATAATAAGATAATTATCAATATTATAATAATTATGATGTGGGCTACAAAATATATAATTTGTATAATAATTAAAAGAAATATGCATGATTCAAGATAATTATTTTTATGATATAATTAAAACAATTGCAAAGTTGTTACTTTATAACTTTAAATTACAGTATTATTATTGTCATTTTATTATATAGATGTAATGGCTACAGTAAACAATTTCTACTGAACTGAATACATTATTTTATTCTTTAACCCCCCTTCCCAGTTTCTTGAAATAATGAAATGATTTTGTTTGTACAGATTGTGAAATTATCTAATCATAGTAATGATGTTGGCCTTTCTTGCCGGTGGAATGCAGGCGAAAAGAAAATAGCAATAATAAAATATAGCCAACCTCAGGCCTTGTCATCTAAGAAGAGTAATATCTCTCTAGCTACCCATCATTTACCCGAGATTAGTTCAAGAAGAATATATATCTCCCTTTAGCATGTGAATATTAATAATATTTTAAATTGCCTTCCATAATCTAAGTTAGGCAAGCAATTAATAAATTCCCTGAGTTATTTTCATGTCACGGTCTACAACCTTCTAAAATAACAAACAAAGAAACAAATGTTTTAATATTGGGTTTAACATGGTATATTTATTAATAAAACACAAAAAATAATGTAAATAATGGCTAATATATATATATATATATATACATACATACATCAGGGCTGGGGAATTGCACTCGCCCGCAACGATACCTTTATTGTTTAATACATTATAAAGTTGGGATATTGTCCACAGGTACAATATCTGGAGTTGGGTAACGGGCAATATCTTGAGTAGTAGAGACAATCTTGGGAGTGGAGAAGCCATATTTATATATAAGGTCTATATTTTCGTTCTGAAGGCTTGCTACAGATATTTGCACACACAATTGTTTTTAAATAAAGTTTAAAAAATTGACTTTTACAATATTTTGTGCATGTGTGTAATTTAACTGCATATACTTTTATTTTTAAAATTAAAATTAAATAGATGTAGCAGCCGAAGATGGCAAAATAAATACACATATAGAGAATGTCTAATCCACTCTAAAATTTGATTAAATAAAAAATGAAGACCACACAAATTTGATGATAACAAAAACAAAAAAAAACGTGTGCTCAAAAACTGGATGCATCTGCCGATCTGGGTTTTTTTTTTTTTTTTCTTCATATGGATATAGATGGAATTGTGTATTTTATTTAGTGTAATGTGGAAATGTTATCATTGCACATGATATAACCATTTTGGTTGATATTAACGTTTTTTACTGTCGACAAGCAAGAACATTAAACTCAACGTAGTCCCATTCCGTATGGGAAGCCATGGCGTTGCATTAGCATGATTAGGTTTGTCACGTTTTAGTGCTTCTACCCAGAAGCGCCATCTCGCCTCTTCTTTTCGAAATTTGTAAAACGATATTTTTGTTTAACATCAAGTTATGGTGTATGCAGTCAACTGCACAACATGTTTTAGGCATCTTGGCCGTTAACTGTCGTAAATGATCGACTGAAGTTGACTAATTTACTATCAAACCATACGTAACTAAGGAGAAGCTTTCACCGCGTCACGTGATAAACAATGGCGGATAGGGGCGAATAGGGCCGAAGTATCCGGATGTTCGGTTCCGAGAATAAACAATTATTTACGGTACTCTGTCTTGTGTTTCTATTAATTTTATGCAATGTGGCGGCTATCCACAGTGCATTCATGTTATATTTGCTTAATTATTACGTTAATTAGTGCCGATTAAAATATCCACGCTTTAAAAAATAGAAAAAAGTCTAGCCTAGTGTGTGCCGATGCTCTGTCTGAGAACACGAAAGTAAATGGCAAACGAAGTTTGTACTAATTACAAAAAGGTCACGGCCGGGCTGGGGCTATACACTGGTAAAATAGTGTTTAGGTATCTCACCACTATTGATTATACATTGGTGACAGTATAAATATAAAGCCAAGCACTGACTAAATTATTAACAGTAGGTGCTATATACTACCTGACATTTTAGCAAATAAAATTGACACTTAACCACCTGCAATTTCAATTATCCAGATTCCTTGGCACATGGAGTAATGGAGGGGAGGCAACTCTCATTACAAATATGTAACACAGGAATCATAGTCATTTCGTACACAAGTCATATCGTACCATCCATTTCGTACCATGCTGCCTGGCCATTTCGTACCCTAGTCATTTCGTACCATTGCAAAAAGTCATTTCGTACCCTAGTCATTTCGTACCCTAGTCATTTTGTACCATCTTCAAACTAACACATTAAACAAACATAGCCCTTAAAGTAGGTAAGATGAATACATTTCAGGTCCAAGATAATCCATATAGTTTTGAAAACAATTTTCATCAAACAACAGAAAACAACTTAGAGACAGATTACTTGCAAACTTGTATGGAAAAATATCTCTATGAAGGGAAATAGTGTTTCTACTGTAAGAAGTTGGCAATAATCCAGTTGACCAAAGTAGTGCTGCAACGATAAACCAGTATACCGGTATATCACGATAATTGAACAGCTCGATACAAACCGCGGTACAGTTTTGCGTATCGCGATTTTTACACGCTTTTTTTTTTTTTTTGTATCTGACTTGACTTGAAATAGGCACACAAACAAATCAACAAAACAAAAAACCCATCATGTGATTAATTGGCGATGACAGGAAATGTAACAATCACGTCAAGCGTAGTCGGGTCGGTTATACTTGGTTCTGACATCTACACTTCCAAGCTGACTCTCGATGAAGCTAGACGCTGTCGCCTGTGCTCTCGACTTGCCCCCC
>JAECMU010123426.1:5000-10211 GCA_016106625.1 Dracogyra subfuscus
TTAGCAAATATTGCATTACAGTTTAAAACTTTCAACTAAAGATTAGCAATAAAGTAACAAACATTTCTTTCCTTCCTTTTTTCCTATTATGCCCATATGGCTTGTAGATAGCAAGTAAGTGCGACAATTTTATGGAAAGAAGGGCGTTATTTATTTAACGACACATTCAAGACGTTATTTACGGTTATATGGCGTCGGACATATTACCATGTTTGACATCCAATAACATCCTATATGCTCTAGTGGTATCGTTAAACAAACCTAACTTTTAAAAAAAAATTATTTTGAGCTAAATATATAATAAGTGTATTTTTGTTTATGTTTCAGGGTACGTTGGCGACGTAAGAGACAATGACCACGTCAGCACTGTCAACGGCACTTGCCGGCATCACCATGGCCACTAATTCAACACAAGACACTGTTTTCGGCACTAGCAACACCAGGGGCTTTTTCACGGAATCTCCCGAAGCTTCCATGAATTTTACCATGACGATGGGCCCAAACGGTACGGAGAAAACATACGGATTTCTTGGCCCTCTGGAACGTTTCGACATCGTCTGGGTGGCCTATTACCTTAACCTGAATTACTTGTGGGTCATCTTCGGCTTCGGTTTCCCAGGAAACTTGGCCTGCCTCATCACCATACTGCGCATGCCTCCTCTGACATCATCGACGACGTACGTGGCGGCGCTGGCGATCACGGATAACTTCGCCATCGTCAACAAACTCGTCTACCACCAGGTGACGCTTCACGACATCGACGTCGGAGCCGGCGGATGCAAGGCGCTGTTCTTCCTCGGGAGCTTCTTCGCCATGTACCCAAACTGGATCCTCGTTGCCATGACGGTGGAGCGATTCGTCGCCATATGGTTCCCGCTCAACGTGAGCACGATCTGCACGAAGAAGAAAGCGGTGATGACCCTTCTGGTCGTCGCCATGTTCCTTCTGCTGGCAGACGTCTGGTTCCTGTTCTCGGCCACCTTCAGTTACCAAAAGCTCACTGGATTCGACTGCGGGTTTCTACCCGAGTATTCCGACTTTCTCAAATACTACTGGTACTGGATAGACGGATTCCTGTTCGCTATTCTACCATCGATAATCCTCGTAATATTCAACGTGTTAATCATCCACGGAATTCGCCGATCGGCTCGGGTCCAGAAGGATTTAACGAACAACAAGAACGATCACATGGCGGAGAAGTTCCGGCAGCAGCGTCAGATAACCATCATGTTGGTTGTGGTATCCGTGACGTTTGTCATCCTCAACCTGCCAAACTGTATATTCTTCATCCTGAAAGCCTATTGGAAGTACGAGGAAAACACTTTCGACCACGCCGTTTACATGCTGATCAATCAGATCATCTTCATCCTTTCCGACTCCAACAACGCCATCAATTTCTATCTCTACTTCCTGTCGGCCAGGAAGTTTCGGATGCGCTTCGTTCAAATTTTGACGTGCAGTAGGCCGAAGCCTCCTCGGTCGTTCACGACGATGACGCGAACCGGGCATACCAACGTCAACGTCTCAAACACGTCGTTGTACAGCGCCGGCAACATGAATCAGGGCAACGGCGTGCCTGGCGTATACACTGTGGCCTCCACCAACAACAACGCCAAAGCTAGCAGTAGCTTTTAAACGTTTTCACCTTGACATAGGCGTCAGACGATGCCGGAACCGCTTGTATATTACTTCGCCTTTCAGCTGGTGGGGCCACTGTTTCATCTACAGAGTTGGAGGGCGGGGATGAGGGGTGGGGGTGGCGATCACTGCCCATTGCCCTATTCCGACGGCTCCTACGGTGCTGTATGTAAGGCCGAACCTTGTACACATAATTTTAAAATGTTTAGCAGATATATCTAGCGGGAGATGCAAGAATAGCCGCCAACTCAACAATTCATGTTCACTGAACGTTGCTGAGAGTGGAGTTTGAATACAAGTCATTACCGAGTAGCAAAAGATTTTGGTCTATATCTTATATTTTCAACAACAACAACAAACAAACAAACAGAGAGAGAGAGAGAGAGAGAGAGAGAGAGAGAGAGAGAGAGAGAGAGAGAGAGAGAGAGAGAGAGAGAGAAAGGTTTTAAAGGTCAGACTAGGTATAATCCTGTGGAGTAACAGAACTCTTTGCAAAATAATAGACGAGGGGTTTGTTTTTTTGTTTTCTCTAGCTGGACAACGAGGACAGAATTATCCTAAAAGTTTTATATAGGTACGGCCCTGGTAGCCAGAATATATTATGCAGAGTATTGTTGGAATGTAGCAGACAAGCATGCTCAAATACAAAAATGTGTGAAATCCGAGCATGCTTAAATTAGTCCACTTTAAACTTCAGGAAGGATTTACAACTGGCGAAGATATCATCGATTTGGAGTTAAATTAAACGTGTGAAACTAAAATGTGTCGAGTTCGGAAACGTGGTTAAAAGTTCGAAGCGACCACAACTTTAGGGAGGACCATTCAATACCGTCATGTATGCCATTGGTGAGATACGTCATAACGATTGGCATTAAGTGTTGTTTCGATATATATTTTACGTAATACATGTTGTAATAATAAAACACAAAGTGTCATTAGCGTGCCTCAAACCTACTGCAGAGACTCGTGTGGTGTTTGAAAGTGCAGAAACATAATCACTCGTCACCGAGAACTCCACAAAAATGGAAGCACCAGGTAACCACAGTTAAGAATGTCTGCTTTTACACACTCAGCAGTATTCAGCAATTCAGTAAAGGGTCTAATGACGCACTCTAAGGCTCACAGACAACGTCGACCTTGCAAATGTAGTACTTAAAACATAAACGTGCAAGATACTACTGAAACGACAATGACACCTTTTGTGCCAAATTAGGAATATTTAAGGATCCATCTGGTTACATTACAGACGATGAACTGGAACCATCTCCCATTACTTTGGTTTATATATCTTGGTGTACACGTGTGGATTGCGAGAATGCGTGTAGCGGATATCACTACATGTTTGTGATATCATTGTCGTATATGGAAGTGTATTAGGTTGTATGAATCCTTCAACATAATTTTATATTCTACATCGGATGTTGGTGTTGGTGTCACTATGTACATTAGTTGCCGAATTCAATTTCATTTCAGGTTATTTTCGTGCTTATATCCAATTAAGGTTCAAGCACGCTGTCCTGGGCACACACCTCGGCTATCTGGGCTGTCTGTTCAGGAGAGTGCGTTAATGGTTAGTTGGAGAGAAGATGGTGTAGTGGTCTTACACCTACCCACCGAGTCACTAAAACTCGCTCTCGATGGGAGCCAATACCAGGCTGCGAACCTTGTACCTACCATCTTTATGTCCGATGGCTTAACCATGACATCACCGAGGCCGGTCCAGTTGCCGAATTAATGTATCTGTACAGTCAGAAACTCCAGTTTACTGTACATTTGTGAGAATGGAGTTTGAAACAAAGGTTACAATTTTGTTTTGTTTAATGATACCAGTAGAACACATTGATTAAGTAATCATCGGCTGTGGGATGTTAATAGTTGATAAAGTTAAAGTTTGTTTTGTTTAACGACACCACTAGAGGATATTGATTTACTGAGCATCGACTACTCATTGTCAAACTTTGATATATACCTGTACGGGGCTTTCCCGTTTGTTGGAAGTGCATATCCAGGTCTGGTTATGACTGCTCTGAAAAAATACTCTTTCAAAACTTTTTTCTCCTTGTTTATCTGCCTGTCTGTCTGTAAGTCGACCTATTTATTTATTTATTTGTTTATTTTATGTTTTTTTTTGTTGTTGTTTTTTGTTGTTGTTTTTTTTAGTGGGGGAGAATACCTGTAATTAAAGTTGGAGGAAAAATATATTACTTAAAAAATAAATACATGAAACTTTGCTTTCTGGACATTTCTGAATTTGTAACTGAGACCATGCCAAACATAAACAATTGTCATTCTGGCTGTCATTCCTTGATGCACGGTTGGTCTAGGATCGATCCCCGTCAGCGGTCCCATTGGGCTATTTCTCGTTCCGGCCAGTGCTCCACAACTGGTGTAACAAAGGCCGTGGTATGTATTATCCTGTCTGAGGGATGGTACATATAAAATACCCCTTGCTGATCATCGAAAATAATTATCTCTCCCTCTCTCTGTCTTTCTCTCTATCTCTGTCTCTCTGTATGTCTCTCTCTCTCTCTCTCTCTCTCTCTCTCTCTCTCTCTCTCTCTCTCTCTCTCTCTCTCTCTCTCTCTCTCTCTCTCTCTCTCTCTCTCTCCGATGTATAATCCAGATACCGACTCCAAATCACGAGTGAGTGCTCAGTGGGTAGGTGTAAACCACTTGCACTGACCAGTGATCCATAACTGGTTCGACAAAGGGCATGGTTTGTGCTATCCTGACTGTGGGAAGCGTAAATAAAAGAGCCCTTGCTGCTAATCGGAAATCGGAAAATCCAGTATCAGAAAAAAACATATGTTTGACGTCCCAATAGCCGATGATAAGATAAAAAACAATCAATGTGCTCTAGTGACGTCACTAACTAAAACAAACTTTACTTATGACTACGTGTCAGAATTACCAAATGTTTGACATCGAATAGCCGATAATTAATTAATTAATTAATGTGTTCTAGTGGTGTTGTTAAACTAAGCAAACGGGTTGGGTTTTTTTAATTATTATTATTATTATTATTGTTTTAATTATTATTATTATTGTTGGGTTTTTTTTTGCTAATATGTCAAAATAGCCAGTGAATAACGGTAAAGAGTATATTTTGCCAGTCACTCTTCACCACATGAACTTGTGCAACAAAACTACATCTTGAAAATGGCATTTTGTAATAAATTCCACCTACAAAACTTTAAAATGATCAGGATCAATTTTCGCTCCAAACGGGCCTGTTATAGATGAATATTCTACTGAACGGGGGGCGCCCTATCTGGCAGCTATGCATAATACGTTAAAACAACCAACATGATGGAACGGACCAGATTTGTCTGAAAACTGCAAACAGTGTCTAGCCGACGGAAAGCTTTAAAATAACCGCGAACGGACATAGACGAATGGCACGGAAAAGGGCGAGGTGTTACAGCTGACAATCAAATGCCCAGACAAAATAAACAGAGAATCGGCTAAAATGGCGGATGTTATCTAAAGACGACGCTATTTTTTCAATGAGCTTTCTGGTGAATTGGTAATCAAATAAATGATCCACGTTCCGCTTTAACTCGCATTTAGAGA
>JAECMU010123441.1:775-12106 GCA_016106625.1 Dracogyra subfuscus
CCCCCCCCCCCCCCCCCCCGACGAAGGTCTTGCCCCCCTTTGGCCCCCAAAAAATAAAGATTCGGTTACGCCACTGTCGCGTGGGGTGTTCGCACCCCAGTATTCTTGTCCTCGATCCGCTCCTAGTAGATATAAAACAAAATAATCACATATGCAGAGAGAAAGATTATATCTAGCGTCACTGTCAACATAAATGGATTGCGTGTTTGTAATTGAGTGGAGAAAGTTTTCTAAACTTGATTGCACCCGTATTTAGCTTGATGTGAAAGAAACATGATATGGGCAATTATGGACGGGAAAGTCGAATAAAGTGGTTTAAAATCAATAATAATTCACTGTCGTGGTACAGTATAAAGGCGATGACATACTATACGACTGTATGGTACGAGAATAGTGGATTGTATAGCAACCGATGAAATCGTGATGTTAAAATCGTGTTTTTTTCCCGTGGCTATTCTCGTACGAGGCACTCGCATCGTGTTGAGTCGCCTTAAATGTACCGGTTAATTTCTGTTTGCTTAGTTTATCTGTGTTCGCGCCGTACCTATGGTAACAAGCTGAAACAACAAAACACTGCATGCGAATGGCAGGTGAAACGTTGATCAAGAGATATCCTAAATGGGAGTTATATACTGGATTTATAAACGAAAAAGGAATATTCGTTTAATGACTCATCAGTACATATTAAACTACGGTTATTGGGGTGTCTAATTTATTGCTATTTCGATATTCGGTACAAAGATACTTAGATGTGAAACTCGTTGCAGCCGCATAGGTTGGTTCTACCAAAATGTAGCACGGGATCTTATATATATACTTTTCGATAGGCATTGCAGCACATATCATAACTTTTAGAAAAAGGGACAAGATGGTGATTGATGGTGATCGAGCATACGGTCGATAGCACTTCAGGCGAACGCTCTACCACTGAACCATATCTCTGCAACTTATATTTATAAAGTCGTTTTACTTAATAACAATTTTAATAACATCAGCATAAACTCTTCAAAAACATTATATTGCATAAGTGGCCGTCATATCAGATTCCAACGAGTTGTTTCAAAACGTATCTTGCGAGTGAAAGCGAGTTGTATATGTTTTTAAATAACGGGTTTAAAAATAAACTGTATCTAATACACGTGAAAATAGTATTCTACTTCTTACACATTCATATAAAAATAGGTTTTGAAATTTTAGACGTCGTTTTTAACAAAAACGTATTGATAGGGCTTGCAGTTAACATATACGTCACAGAGCAGTCAATTTCAGGTTACCTTGTACGATACGGAGATATCGATTTCGATCGTGTTTATTTCTTTGGATGGTATGGCTGTGGGAACCCGGTCATAACGTAGGACAACCAGTCGTGTATACCGTGTGACACCATATATAACAAAATTATTTATGCATTTCATTTAGATTATAACGGTTTGTCTGTTGTACGTGTATTGTATGTTGTAATGTTTTATCAGAAAGGAAAGCAATAATGAAATGAAAACTGCCATTACATATACGAAAACATAAAAGCGATTACACATTGTTGGTTTTAGCGAGTTCAGTTACAGGACATCAATTTACAATACCTAGTAATCACAACACAACTTTTAATTACAAATATACGTAACCCGGTGACCGATAAGAGGAAATTATAAAAACAACATCAACAAGACCATGCATGAATCAATAGCCTGCGGTCTCGGTGTCGACGTGGTGAAGACACCACACCACCATCGTGACGTGTTGTACCGCTTAATGTAGTCCGGTTTAAAAATAGTTCCTCATTAAAGAAATCATCTAAAACACTGAAATGCCTGTTTAAATGTTTCTTTGATGACTACAAGTAGACTGACCTCTGTAGTTTCAAATAACTAATTGCTTTGAAGTTACTTTTTAATTTTTGGTACTAAATAACAACTGTTCGAGTGTGCTGCCACTGATATAACAGTAAAATGAGATGGTGCGTGGCATGAGGTTCGATAATTGAATGTTGTCCTGATTAACCTCTTGATCTTTTTGCAAGATCGTTATCAAGGGATAGATCTCTATAAACCAGAAGTCTTATAGCCCTCTCGATATTGATGTATTCTTCTTAAAACATATTGCTATTTAGTAAAAACAATGAAAAGTAAATCCAAATCAATTGATTATTTGAAAAAAATATATAATTGCATTGAAAGGCATGCGAAAGTGAATGGTGATGAGCCATGAACTTTTAAAACAAATAGGTGATGGATTCGCAATCCAGAATGAACGGTCCAGTGAGATGCCAGGAGTAAGTTCACAACACTTACTTCTTCCACTGATCAGCATGCTGGACAGACATCTCAAATAGCTGACAGCGTGCTTGAACTTTCACTGGCTACAAGTATTCCAGTTTAATCGTTATGGAAAAGCAGCACAGTGTTAGTTACAAAACAAGAATACATCTAAGAGCATCCACTGTTATAGCACCTGTCTGAGGTTAAGTCATCGAACGTACGGCTCTCTCGGTTTTTTTTTGGTTTTTTTTGTTGTTTTTTTAACGACACACTCAACACATTATATTACGGTTATATCGGCGTCGGACATATGGTTATGTCGAGAAAAAACTCCAGTGGTTAGCTGACGGGGATCGAAAACTTGGTGACGGCTTCCATTTCGGAGCGAATTTTAAAGGCTCAGTGGTATAGGTATCACTATATAGGTTAATAACCATTAACCTTGCTTTTACCATAGTGTAACACCCTATAACCGATGTATTTTTCGTGCTGGGGTGTCATTAAACATTCATTCATTCATTAACCATTAACCAACTTTCCCGGACGGACTGCCCAGATATCTGACATGTGTGCTCAGCACAGCGTGCTTTAACTTTCACTGGATATATGTACGAAATATAGTTTTAACAAACTATTATTTGCATGTATTTGCATTTCACCCCCTCCTTCACAATTTCCCCCATCGGACCTACAGTGATTTATGTTTTAGTGTTTTACATATAGCACGTACCTGTGTTAGTCTTGCTCTCATAACAAACAGCACTTAAAAGTCTTAAGCAGACCTATATGGCATACGTTAGTTGATATGGTACGTTCAACATTTAACAATTGCGCCTGTCCTTTTTTTTTGGCACAGTCCACATTTAGCGGAAGGAGGGGGTAAACTGAGCCACATACTATCAGATTTCAATCACAAGACCTATACGACGCAGGGTCAGACAAAGAGAATATTAACGAGCACCAGCTAATTCGTAACCCTACGCCCCTGTCACCGTCTGGGTCACCACGGAAACAAAATACATGAAAACAGTCATGACCACATTTTGATATGTTTGGATATCTGGGTCTTTATTCGTGTTTAAACCTTAACTAATACTAATTAAAAGAAATAAATTCCAAACACAAAGGCAATACTGTAACTGGGATAAGACTTTAACCTCACGCACCTGTGGTTATAAATCTATCTTGTCTACATTTCAACGGGACAATTGTTTCCAATGCAAATATATATATATTTGTTCATTTCGTTGTCATGCAGTGATACGCGAGAATAGTGTTTGCTGATCATGATTTTGTATTTATGTATCATAGAGTATCTATAGGGTTTCAGTTGCAATTGGAAATTATGTACTTCTATTTGTTCTACAGTCTGTGTGTGTATTAAATATTCAATGATAATATATTAACCTTTATAAATAGTTTACCAATAACACCTGTGTTGAAAAATACTTAAAATAATCATATAAATACAATTACATTTAATAATCTTTTAGACGTTTTAATTTAAAAGTTAAGCACCTTTATACATATCAAAACAAAAAATGATTCAACAACCTATTGTTTATGAATTTCAGAAGAACACAGACGTTAGCACTTTACTTCAATTAATAGAAATGTACGCTAAACGTTAATTGCCTGTTCTGACACAACCTGTCCAAGGCCATCGTGCACATTATGTGCCTGCACTTGTACCATGCGTTGCCAATAAACTGTTTTAGCAAAAGGTGAGTCACTTAGGTAAACAGATGAAAAAACAGATATCAGGACACAACTCCAGCTCCGCCACAACCAGTTAGAAACAAGTAAGAGTTCCTAGTTACCATTAGCAATACTATTAATTATACATTAAGGGGCGGGAATAAAAATTTCTGAATAGTAAATGTATGCAACTTGCCAATTAGTAGTCTGTCTTTCTTAATACAACCTACCTGTAAGAACATTTTTATTCGTAGCAAAAGAAAAAAATGCTAGAGCACTCTGCTTTTAACCCAAACTCACACTATAAGGGATACATCGTTTAAATTAGTTAGTTAGGCTAGTATAACTGCCCCTCGGACATTGTCTTTCATTATAAGCCAAGGACGGGCGGGGGTGGCTCTGGACACCAAATTAGGATTTACACACAGATAGCATACAACCGCAACAGTACATAGGGTGCATTGACTAATGATAACAATGCACCCGACCCCATTTAATGGCACAGCACGTACTCTAATAAGGAGTCGGACAAAAGAATACCGGCTCCGAGTACACAACTGCATTGCACCCAGGGGAAGCTAGACAAAAGAAAACCAGCCTACCCTACCCAACCCCCAAATTGCTGCTGGTAGTCTAATCGGTACAATCCCATGGATTGTCATGCCACGACCAGAAGTGGTCAGGCCCTTTTTAAGGGTCCTATGGGCAACCTAGGGAGACACCACAGCACCAACTAGGTCAAAATTAACGATCTACTCTCGACTTACTAAATCAAAACCTATACTAGCTCCGGAAACTTTCCTTTTGACCGACCGTTCAAAACTGCGCCAAACTTCCTAAATCACAATTGCGCACCTTTTTCTCTTTGGCATATTAATTGCTCCATTAAAAATTCCACAGCACCACCACCACCAACCCCAACCTGCTACCGACTTTTGTCGGGCTGCTGGTGCTCCCTTGCACCTACCAGTGAAGGCGGTCCTTCCTCTCCCACCCTCACCTTTCCTGTCCTGTCCAAGACAGGCGTGCGCTGCAACAGCTTGTTCTGAATGTGCACGTAAAACCCTATGACATGACATGACAACTGAAAAGAGTAGCCCGTGAAGTGGCGATAGCGGGTTTTCTCTCTCAATGTGTGGTCCTTAACCATATGTCTGACGCCATATAACCATAAATAAAGTCTGTTGAATGCGTCGTTAAATAAAACATTGTCTTCCTTCCTTCCTTTTGCGACCTGTCCAAAGCAGAGTATGGCATAAAGTCTTAATTTATAAACTACAATTTGACAGCAACAAAGGACATCGATGCAAAATGGATAGGAAAATGTATAACAGACAACGCAAAGCATTTTTGTTAATTGTTTCTAATCCAATTGTGATGAACTAATAGTGAACTAAAAAGAAAGAAAGAAATGTTTTATTTAACGATGCACTCAACACATTTTGTTTACAGTTATATGGCGTCAAACATATGGTTATGGACCACACATATATTGAGAGGAAACCCGCTCTCACCACTTCATGGGCTACTCTTTTTTGATTAGCAGCAAGGGACCTTTTATTTGCGCTTCACACAGGCAGGATAGCACAAACCATAGCCTTTGTTGAACCAGTTATGGATCACTGGTCGGTGCAAGTGGCTTACACCTACCCATTGAGCCATGCGGAGCCCTCACTCAGGGTTAGGAGTCGGTATCTGGATTAAAAAAGAAATCCATGCCTCGACTGGGGTTCGAACCCAATACCTACCAGCCCTTAGACCGATGGTCTAACCACGACGCCACCAAGGTCGGTAAATAATAGTGGACTACTTCAAGGCTTAATACTCGGTCCTCTTCTATTCTCGGGGGAGGGACGTACTCCAATGGTAAAGAGGTCGCTTGATGCGCGGTCGGTTTAGGATCGATTCAACAACTTGTGTAACAAAGCCCGTGGTATGTACTATTCTGTTTGTGGGATGGTGCATATAAAAGATCCCTTGCTGTTAATCGAAAAGAGTAGCCCATGAAGTGTCGACAGCGGGTTTCCTCTCTTAATATATGTGTGGTCCTTAACTATATGCCTGACGCCATATAACCGTAAATAAAATGTGCCGAGTGCATCGTTCAATAAAACACTTCCTTCTTCTTCTACTTTTAGATACGTCAGTGATTCTGGTGATGAGTTATTT
Organism: Dracogyra subfuscus; assembly: GCA_016106625.1. Lineage (NCBI taxonomy): Eukaryota > Metazoa > Mollusca > Gastropoda > Neomphalida > Peltospiridae > Dracogyra > Dracogyra subfuscus. The sequence goes on from JAECMU010123441.1 coordinate 6,901, forward strand.
GCGTATTTATTATACAATTCAATACACGTAAATAAAACAAAAAGAGATATTTTTCTCAAGCGGCCACACCAACAAATTACGAAGTAATATTTTCGTTAAAAAAACACTAAACTAAGTAGTATCTAGATTCAACATTCACAGACAAGAGGAAATGGACAAATCACTTTGATAATATTTTGAAAAACCTGAAACAGGAAACAAAATGAAACAGGAAAAATGAAGAAAGAAAAATGAAATACAAAGAAACGGGAAGAAAGAATTCCTAATATATATTAATTTCATATTAATAATTCATGTACAATTACCGAATAATATATTTATTATTATTATTATTATTATTATTATTATTATGAACAGTTATTTTAATTGATAAAATATCCCGATCACTGTGTATACTGAATAAATAAAAGTTAATGTTTTATATAATTTTGCGATGTCAGTATTCATTTCGTTATTGCATCTAAACTATTGGCCTCTTTCAAGAAAAATGGGGCATTACTGTCTATCATAAAAGTCGATTCCGGGTTTTCTGGATGGTGTATGGCACAATATCCGTATCAACAAGCGCTTTTAGATAGACTGTGAATTATTGACATGTGCTCATATTGTATGGTTGTGATACAAATGTGATGATAATTTAATCTGATTTATGAATGATTTATTAAAAGATCGCATGTTTAGAAATAAGTCTTGGGAATTAAATTGTATAGATGTCATGTGATAATGTTAATATTTAAAAAAATCATTGAATTATGTGGGGCATGTTGTAATAAGATATGTTGAATATTCAATAAAATCATGTATGACAAGTGTGTGAATTACGTGTTTTTGTGAGGTATTTGACAACTGGTAAAGTATGAATATCCATGCGGGATTGGGGTGTTTTGGTGGGTGGGTTTTTTTGGTGGTATTTTTTTATTTTTTTTTTTTTTTTGGAGGGGTGGGGGGAGGTGTTTTCATATGGGGCTCTTACTTTTTTCTACCCGATTTATTGGGATTCATGTATTCTTTTTCCTTTTTTCTTCTTTCCGTTTATTAGATCAGATGAGTGTCGTTCATATTAATATGATGATTTAATTGTTTATTAAAGTATCAAATGACAATATATATAAAATTATATAAAAGAAACATAAATGTTATTGCCACCTGGCCTAAATAGACATATTGGACACCTAAAACATTTTATTACATGAAACTAAAAATAATGTTACAATATAAAACTATAGAGAAAACAAATTAACAATGTGTGTGCGTGTGTGTCTGTGTGTGTGTGTGTGTGCGTGTGTGTGTACGCGCGTGTGTGTGTGTGTGTGTGTGTGTTTGTGTCTGTGTGTATGTATGTGTGTCTGTGTGTATGTGTGTCTGTGTGTCTGTATGTATGTGTGTGTCTGTGTGTGTCCGTGTGTGTGTGTGTGTGTGTGTCCGTGTGTGTGTCTGTGTGTGTGTGTGTATGTATGTTTGTGTGTGTGTTTTTTTTTTCTTCTTGTTGGTGGGTTGTTTGTTTGTTTGGATATTTTTTTATTATTTTTTTTTTGTTTTTTGTTGTTTGTTTTTTTTTGGGGGGAGGTGTTCTTTGACCAACTTCTGTTCAATAATTTAGAACCTGACGTTGTGTTTTTCACAAACAGGTCCACAAAATATGTGTTCAGTGTGTCAGTGTCTCAATCGTGCGTCGCATACAGCAGTTAATGGCCCATGGTTGATATCGATTTGTCGCAAAAACAACTTTTGTTTTGTCCTTAGCAACGAAACAAACAGTGCCGTGTTATTGGTCACTACATGGACGAACAAAAAAAATGTGATTATTTCTCAGTGGGTGATTCAAGATCATCAAAGACTGGTCTTATTATTTAGTTTTATATAGGAATAATGGTGTTAATGTTTCATTGCATTTGTTACAGAGGAGAGAATATTATTACGGAAAACTGAAAAATCGATAAGTTAAAAACAGGGCTGTTTGTTAGTTTATGATAGTCTGACATATATGTTGTGGACGTTTTATCGTCTCGGTAGTGTCGTAGTTAAGCCATCGGACATAAGGGTTATAGGTACAGGGTTCGCAGCCCGGTACTGGCTCCCACCAGAGCGAGTTTTAACGACTTGATGGATAGGCGTAAGACAACTACTCCCTCTTATCTCTCACTAACCACTAACAACTAGCCCACTGTCCTGAACAGACAACCCAGATAGCTGAAGTGTATGTCCAGAATAGCGTGCTTGGACCGTAATTGGATATAAGCACGAAAATACGTTAAAGGAAAGGAAAAAATCAAGACATGACAAACAGGTGTTGTTACCTTCTTATATTCTAAATTAATTGGCTCTAGGGCTGTTCAATTTGATTTTAGCATTTGGTACATCAATCATTTTGAGGTTGCGCTGTGTATTTTTTTTCCATTTTCATTATTGTTTAACGTGCACATTCAGAGCAAGCTGTTATAGCGCACGCCTGTCTTGGGCACACACCTCAGCTATCTGAGTTGTATGTCCAGGACAGAATAGAAATTAGTGGGTTAGTTGTTATTGTTAGTAAAAGAGAAAAGAGGGTGTAGCAGCCATACACCTACCCAATGAGTCCTTAAAAACTCGCTCTGGGTGGGAGCCGGTACCTGGCTGCGAACCCAGTACCTACCAGCCTGTTGTCCGGCGACTTAACCGCTACGCCACCGAGGCCGGTTGCGCTGTGTAAGATTTGAGCATGCTCTTATACGACAGAAGTTTCGGGCATGTCTGTCCCGAGTTTCGTCTTAGGACAGGCAGAAATCAACCCGGAACATATTCTGAGGTGATCGGTTGTTATGACAACTCGTTTAGCGGGCGGGGAAGGGGGAGAAAAAGTGTTAACAAATCGTAACAGTGAATCACATTTTCTAATTAATATTTCATTAAAAATGATAGGTCTAACCTCAGGTAATCCTATCAGCAGGTAATTAGAGTGTGTAGATTTAACCACCGATATTCAAGTTCACGTTTGCGTCAGAAGAACAGAACTTATTTAATCCATTGAGCTCTGTCCAGTGCTAGTTATGATATATAACACTACTAGCATTGTGTGTATTTAAAGTGATCTTAGTGCTAAGATCTGATCGTGGAACGGGGACCAGGTCTGGAGCTTATAAACGTTTCAGAGTTTAGATTCGGACTACAATAGAGTCTGAGACAGTAATGTCATGGCAACGCCATACAAATTCTATGTGTGTGACGTCATTAGAGATTGAGTATGGGTATGGTAGTCCTCTTTGTAGTGGACAACGGTGTTGTAGTTCAGATTTGTTTACATTTAGATCACCGTTTGGCGATACACAGGGATGCTTTCATTCCATTAACATTCTGTAAACCTACAGTAATGCAGCAATACAAATTCAAAAAAAGTATAATACAAATGATTGGCAACTATAGCATAGTATAACATACTATAACATATTATAAAACGTAGACTACGTCGTAGTACATACACAATATTTCAAAATGTCTACGTTTCAAATATATATTTAAATACAGAGTTAATAGTGTCTATAAAAGGAATTTTTCCAATAACCGAAACTTTTGGAGACGTAAAGAGTTGTTTTCATTTCAGAGTGTTTGGCCTAGTGAGGAATTATTTGCCAATTATATTTTTATATATATATATATAGACATAAATTGCTTATCTTTATGGACGCTGAAAAAGATAGTGCAACCCAACACCTAGACTGGAGTCACACAGAGACCATTGTCTGTCATTTCGTTTTTCATTGCGCCATCTCTCGCTTTCGATAGGCACACAATGATTACTTGTTCGGAAGAGGCTAAAATTAATACGTAAAAGGAGAGGATACATTTCGAACGAGAAACTTGTTTTGAATAGTATACTCTTTAAGAAATGCATTATATTGACGTATTCAAACTAGCATGTATTTATACCTACAACTTTAAGATACTATATTCATAAACACATTCTTATTATTTATACTACGACTTAACCAGTAATTATCCAGTCCATGTATGTTTACGGTTTCGTTATGCAAGTTAACGATTTGAATTTACCCGTTTGTTCGTATATATTTGTTACCTTTATTTATAATTAGTGCTAATATTTTACTTGGCTTACTGTTATCAATGATGCCCAGAAATTGACCATTCTAGTTTTGATCTTAATTTGTAAAATGGAAATACCGAATGTGCTATACATTATGGTAATTTAGTAATTTTTAAAAATCTTAGAAGCTAAATTTCCATTCTTACTCGTGTTTTATTTTATTTTTTTCAATATCTGAACCGCATGTTGTGATGCCGGCCTGTGTTACTTGAACTGTGGTCAAACAAATAGCTATTATATTAGTATTACTTATACTATCCACAGTAACTTAATTATTTATAATAGAATATAACAATACACCAGCACCAAACATAATAAGTATTTGATTACAGGTATATCTACATTTTAAGTAAAAGTGATTAGGTAAGTAAGTATATTTAGACAAAGATTGTTTGTGATTTGAATTTGAATAAAAATAACATTGCTGTTAATACCACGTCAAGTCCAGCATAAATCGTTTAAAAAAAAAATATATTTAAAGAACATGTTCAAGAGCTATAGCAACAGATTCGTACTAATACCCAAAGACGATCCGACGCCGATATAACCGTAATTATAATGTGTTGAGTGCGTCGTTAAACAAAACAAAACAAAATACCCAAAGACGAAGACAGTAAAACTGTCAATGAATTACTCGGAGTCCTGCGAACATCAAAGAACTCTCCTCACCAGAAGATTCCAACTGTACTAGTGCAAAATCATTCATCATAAATGTTCTAAGGCACATTCGATGTGCACTTCACACATCCAATCCAGTCTTCAAGACGTTTATGGTAGACACTGTTTGATAAGAATATATTCGCCCAAAAATATAATCACACAGGTAAATATCTTTGTGTTATACTACGGAAACGTTTTAGTTGTATAGTATATATTATTACCTTCCATGTCACTACCCGATATACATGTCACACTGTTTTATCTTCTAATAAACTTGGGTTAGGCTTATTCCATATTTTCCCCAATACGTCTACTCATAGCAGATCAAACTGATGGTAATAGAAGAGATAATGACTGATTAGAATTTTACCTTTTTGTTAAATAATCGATGAAACAATTTCAGTGAATTTGTATAAATTATTGATTGAATGTCAGGCGTCATGAATAGTTTTTGGAATTTTCATTATA
>JAECMU010123451.1:0-10390 GCA_016106625.1 Dracogyra subfuscus
ACAGGGATTGATCCTAGACTGACCTCGCATTAGACAAACACTTTACCACTGGGCTATATCTCACCCAGTACCTGTTGGAAATAGCCCTATATGGGCCCACCGACGGGGATTGATCCTAGACCGACCTCGCATTAGACAAACACTTTACCACTGGGCTATATCTCACCCAGGCTGTTGGTTTATTTAAGCACCGTTGACTGATCGTCTGTACTCACTTTATAATCATTGAGGAACATGGCGAGCTGTCGGGTACTAATACGCAGATCCGTCTCGTTGAACTCATACGGAATGTTCCACCCGATTGGTCCAAATTTCCGTCGCTCTTGGATCAAGGCATGGAAGAAGCAGAGACCATACAGAAGTTTCTTCCATGCATGCTGAAAAGGTGAATTTAAAAAAAAATATTTTTAAATGAAGATGCCTCAGTAAATCTCAAATTATATGGCTACTTGGTGTTGAACATTATCATAGTTATTTCTACCTTCAATCAATACAGAGAAAGAGAGGAAACCTGCTGATGCCATATAGACTATTCTTACTGGTAAAACACAATGGGATCTTTTGTTACTAATAACCAAAAAAACAAAGCTACTTAAAATTAAATACAAAAATAATTCAACAATGATATATATAGAGAGAGAGAGAGAGAGAGAGAGAGAGAGAGAGAGAGAGAGAGAGAGAGAGAGAGAGAGACAGACAGACAGACAGACAGACAGACAGACAGAGAGATGATTTATTTAATAATGGCTTTACATATCAAGAATCATAAAGTACCGATTACAGCCCCCCACCCCTAACCCACGCCAGGCTCCCACACGTACAACACTGTTTGTGTAACATATAGCCAACATGTTATAAAGCTGGCTTTATACTTCGCTTGCAGCACTGCATCAACGGTTTCTGTCACTGAGCATCTATGCGCATTGACGCTTGGCATTATAATGCTCATCGCGACCGCTATGTCAATTAATGCAGCCCAAACACTGGAGTTGAGAAGACTTTAACTTCTAGAATTACTGCTCCGGATGCTTCAAGTGAAAAGGTTTTTTGTTTTTTTTGTTCTTTGTGCGATAATTTCGAATAGACAGTTCTAATGTAATGGGGGAAGGTTTGTGTCGCAAGAAGTATAATTTGATGTTGTGTTGGTATTATATATTATTTTTGACGCTGATTATTAAAAAGTGGCAGTGAGAGCTCTCAACGCAACGCCATTAATGCTGCTACCACTTACATGTAGCTTCTGCGACAGAAGTATAAATCCAGCTTTATAGTGATAGTGAGATCTTCAGTTTAATACTTCTAAAATAACATTTTTATTTAATCTTTAGCACTCCCAGTTCTAAAGTCATCTTAATTGGTCATATGATATGTCATCAATATTGGCACAAATGTAATTTGATATCACACACCACAACTATATCTTATCAAATGTGTTATGCTCAGGTATACAGGTCATGTTGGCTTGTAAACAACTGACCCGTTGACAGTAAAAGGTACATTGTATATTAAACAGGTTAAATATTGTATTTGTGTATTTCAGAGTCTTATTGTATGTCATAACATTTTGCAGCTTCACACTGTCAATTTTTTATTTTTTATAATTGAAGTAAATAAACACATAAATTAGTTAGAGAGAATGAATATGGAGATTCACGGTTCCATACCCCACCATCCCATAATTAGGCCAACATTTTATCTATATTTCATCAGCAAAAAGTTAACACAAGTTACCTCCCCTTGCCTGGTAATGAGAATGAGCAATGATAAGACTATAAATATGCACTTTTGTTTTATTAATAAATAATTATACCGATACATATAGAGACAATAAAATAACACTAGTTATGGATTTCTGAAGGTACTATGACTAAGGTCAATGACAGTCACTCTTTTCACCCTTATTTTGTCTTCGTGTACACATAAAATATAAAATAACCCAACAGTAATTTTGTATATACATATATGATATATTTGACGAATTGTATTTTTTATTTCTTTTAAAACTTAAACTTAATATTTTGTTTAAAATTATGAAAATAAAAACATACCTACCATAAACAGTATATTAAATTTTGTACGCTCAAAATAGAACTGGACCCCGTTTTACAGAACGATCTTAGCACTAAGATAATTATAAAGGCATTAGGTAGTTATGCATTTAAAGTGAACTTAATACTAACACTGCTTTGTAAAACGGCCCTGGGAACTATTATGATAGGGGTCAAGGTAAATAGACCGGTTTTTATTTTAATGTGGCAAAGCATTGCAATAATATAGCTAATTTTATAGTTGAATGATGTCAGTTTTCCGATGACATCACTTTGCATCTCCTTATGATAATAAACTGGGTATATTTGAAGAAAACCTTGTTGTTTTGGGCTGGTTTGTTTTACTATTTATGAAATATGGATTTGAAGTGAAGTTACAGTAAGATATGTTATATTTATTGTGTACAAGCTAGACCAAGGGTGCGAAAAGCATCTGTCGTCGACGTTAGAGTGTTTTGTGAAGACAATAAGTAAAGCAAAGGGCCTGTATTTATCACGGAACTTACATGTAAATCATTAAAAAAAAAACTTAAGTCAGCTAAAAATACTTACCAGTAAGTTTTTTATATTTTTGACTTAAATTTAATTTAAAAACTTAAGTCCTATTTATTTATACAACATTGACAGAAGAAGGTTTGGTCAGTGAAAATTTGTACAAACATATTTATTTATTTATGATCTACCAATGTTTAAACGTTGAAACAAAATTATTGAAATATTATACATTATTTATAAATGTCTTATTAGAAGAAAAAAAAGAAGAAGATGAAAAACAACAACAAATAACAACAACAATTTGAACATTCATGAACAACCATAATGCAACCAAGACCTGGTGCTAAGAATACACTGATCTAGCCATTATAGGCTGGCAAACGTTAACGTTTGTTTTGTTTAACGACACCACTAGTGCACATTCATTTATTAACTATCGGCTACTGGATGTCAAACATTTGGTAATTGTTTACATATAGACTTACAACGGAAAACCTGCGATATTATTCCATTAGTCGCATGGGATTTGTTATATGTACCATCCGACAGATATCACATACCACTGCCTTTGGTATACCAGTTATGGTGCACTCTCGGGAGTCCGAAATAGCCCAATGGGCCCACCGAGGAGAATCGATCCTAGACTGACTGTACATCAGGTGAATGCTTTACCACTGGGCTACTTATGTTCTGCTCTACTGGCAAAACTCTGTGTTTACATTAATTCAGTGATTTATTCAAATAGTTGTGTATTAACTTCATATATACATACATGTGTATCTTTATTAGCATGATGTGTTGTTTTGACACTTTTTTAAAATTAATAAAATTTAAGTTATTTGTTTACCTCTTGAAAATATCACTTTTATTAGATGAAGAAACAATTAGTGAAAACATTTGAAAATTAAAAAATGTAAATAAATAAAATGTGTTTTTACACACATTATCTTATTTTTTTTAATTTAATTGTTTTATCCCCCCCTTCCATCAACATATTATAATGTATTTGTCCCTTTTTTTAAAAAGAGTTCTACCTGGTGTATAATGTATTTCTCCCTTCTTTAAAAAAAAAAAAAGAGTTCTACCAGGTGTTTATAAATAGGAAAGACTTTCTTGACAAACACAGACTACAGTTTTTCTCTCCGACTTAGTTAAGTTTGACTTAAGTTGTGTGATAAATACAAACTCACGCTTTTGACTCGGATATAAGTCAAGACAACTCAGATATAAGTCAAGACAACTATCAGAAAGGTAAGTTGAAACTAATTAATACAACACTTAAGTTCTCTGATAAATACAGGCCCAGATAATGAACAGACATGTAAAGTTCTAGGACAACAGCCATCGTTTACAGTGAGCGTGATGACCAACAAAACTGGCACCATATTTTCAAAGCTGTCTTAGCGCTACGGAATCGTAAAGACATCGCAGGTCGTGACGTCACTACAGCACACGTCATAGTGACATCATAGCTTACAGTGAGTTTACTATTTCGTAGGCTAAGATTGCTTCAAAAATATGGGATTTGATATTGATATTTATATACCACTAGTTCAGGAATCTGAAACAAATTTAAAAAACAAAAACAAAAGATATTAATAAACACAGTTACAATGTACAGTATATGCCACAACAAGAAGATTAAGTTTATTTTGTTTAACAACACCACTAGAGAACATTGATTCACCAACCATTGGCTAATATGAGGCATACATTTGATCATTCTAGCATGTAGCCTTCAGTTAAAGATTGTTTTATTTAAACAACATGACTAGAGTACATTGATTAATTCAATATCGGCTACTGGGTGACAAACATCTGATCATTCCGACTTTTCATAGTAGCAAGGGATCTTTCATATGCATTTCTGTTGAGGGAGATGGCTTATTAGAAGTCAGTATAGTTACACCCAGATGAATATACACCTGGCCAATGGCAATAATGCAGAATTAAAATTAAAAAAACCCTTTAACCAATGCAGTAGCTACTGTAGTTATGGTAACAGACAAGGAAGATGTGATTTAAATAATACTGATTGCTGTCTTAGAAGATTAACATTTGAAGATTGTCCAATAAGCATTACAGCTAATTAACATTAGGACATACATGTAAACAATGTGTAAATTGTTATGATGCATGTAATGCGTAAAATGTACCAATCCAATGAATAAATAGGAATGGGATACGTAAGTAAATTTAAATTGTTGACTGCTACCATTTCAGTTTGTGCAAGTGAGTTTACATCAGTTAAAAGATCAGAAATTATATCAATTAATAGTGTGTGTAGATCCTTTTGGATCTAAGCAAGTAAAATCTTCATATATTATCACATTAATGCTATACGTCACATAGTGACATAATCTGGAATTTATTTATTTTGGTTACATACTGGGAAAAAAAAGGATGTATAAGGTTCGTGTTTGTTTTACGACACCACTAGAGCACATCGATTTATTAATCATCAGCTACTGGATGTTAAACATTTGGTAATTTTGACATATAGTCTTTGAGAGAAAACCTGCTACATTTTTCCATTATTAGCTAGGCTTCTTTTATATGCACCATATCCCACAGACAAGATAGCACATACCATGGCCTTTGATATACCAGTTGTGGTGCACTGGCTAGAATGACAAATAGCTCAATGAGCCCACCGATGGGGGTAAAAAACGAGGTATAATTACATATGCAAATGTAAAAAAAAAACCGCTGGTCAACAAAAAAACATTCTTTGCTGCAAATTTCTGGTTTTTTTGTTTTTTTAAAGATTATAGTACCTGAAAACAGCGAAGCACCATGTTAAGAATTACTTTTAAAATGAAGAGTTACATACAACATTTTGAACACTGCCAAAGAATTCCGGGTCTGATATGGGGTCACTGAGGTATGACTTGATGATGTTGAATCGAAGACCCTTAGGTGGTTCATTGGTCATCTTGACACCATTTTGAAGAATGGACACTGGGAAGGTATTTGACGGGTAACTCGTCAGCCACAGACGGAAATCGGGATGTGTTTGTTCTGGGTTAAGATCCTGTATAATAAAACATTTTAAACATTTAAAAACAAATTCATTAACTGCATTCATGGATTAATTAAAACAATTATTTAATAAATTTTAATATGTATTGAGATGAATATCCATTAAGATATAAACTAAACATATAACTGTTGCTCTTTTTGTTTGGTTTTATTCATGATGTAACTACAATAAATCGAATGACTGTTTTTTACAATTTCATGTGTCAATTAAGCCATGGATCAAAGTACCTAAACATATAACTGATGCTCTTCCATCATTCATCTTTCTCATCTATCACCCTCTGCCCATCATTCTAATTATGTTAATATAGGAAACTGACAAATGCGACTCTTGAAAGTTGTTTTAATAACTGTTCACACTTTATTTTCAATGGGTGCTGCTGTGTTATATTAAGACACTTGTTGGAAGTCTGCCTATTTGCCGTAACACCCTAAAACAAACCTCCCATCAGTTGAGGCCTAATGGCGTCTTATTTGCCAAATGCGAGGCCTGTGCAACAACGTACCTCACATATTTTCTCCAGCTTCGACATCCAAGAGGCAGCGAGATGACAGTTCTGTAGGAGGACCCACGTTCCTTCTTTGACACCTTTCTCAAACATTCGCAAAGCTATCGGTCCCTGACCTTGACCCAGTGACAGGGAGTCAAACTTGGCACCACCGAATCCCTGAAATAACATTTCACTCAACAATAAGAAACAGGCAAGAGAAGAGGAAAATAAATCTAAATTTTTAGCATTATTTAATGTAATATTTAATCCTTCCCACTTCCAACTTTTATTAATTTCTGAAAAAGATTTTAATTTGGGTTTTTTTGTTATTAAAATAAATTTAAGTTATCAATTTTATAACAGTTTTGGTTAACTAGATACAGGGTAAGACTCAGGTTGTAATTTCCACCACCTAAGGTGTGCTTTTCCCCGCCCACATATGACAGAATCTTCTATTATGTTTATGGCTGGGTCCACGGCGGTTGTTCGATCTTACGATGCAAGCACCTCAGGTAATTAAGCACTTTATACCAACGGAGCTCTAGATTCTGTCCCTTAATTAATGACACCACTAGAGCACATTGATTTATTAATTATTGGCTAATGGATGTCAAACATTAGGTAATTTTGATATATAGCCTTACAGAGGAACGGGCTACATTTTAACATTAGTAGCTTGGGATCTTTTATATGCACCATCTAACCAGACAGGATAGCACTTCACCTGTCCTCAGAACAAATGCATCTTCCACTAAGGATTGTAGTCTGGTCTGAACATCACAACAACCAATGCCACGGCCTAAAATTCTTCTACAGCATATTCCATCCTGTTCCAGTGACATGACAGTAACTTCCTTCCATCTCCTTCCAGACTACTATCCTTAGGGGAATATGCATTTGTACTGAGGACAAGTGAAGTGGAAAAGAAACATGAACACAGGTTTAACCATTCACCTGATCATCGGCGAACTTGAGCAGTGCCACCATGGGGTCAGCACCGGGGGACAGGATGAAGAGTAAGGGGGCGCAGCAGTTGCTGTCTCCAAACGCTTTCGGCAGGTCAAATGGCGGCGGTTCGATGAACTCCTTGCCAATCTTGCGGGTGACAAAGTCCTGGACGGCCGGGATGATCTGCAATCAACACTTGAATGGTTAGCAATTACACAAGTAATGAGTATTAAATCAAATTATTAAATCAGTAATGGCCTGACCTCAGACTTACAGCTGTAGGTGGGTGTGTTTGTTTTTTGTGTGTTCTGGAAGCTCCTCCTATCTTTCAACTTCTTTCACTGTCCATCTCCACATCCCAGTCCTCGTCTCTTCAACCGCAACAGGTGCTTGTCTCTTATAGCTATCTGTACCACAGCTCTGTCATTCCCCATCAGCTATTAGCTGTGGGCTTAAGTCTGACCACTTCGAAGAGTGTTCAGTAGTTACTTTCGGCATTGTAACCACATACTATGCTTCGCTACTACCGGCAGTCATCAGTGCCGTGGTTCAGACCAGCTTTATTAGCAGAAGAAGACGAGGATACCAGGTAGGTGCAGGGAAGTACAGAGACTGCATCTATGCGGACGTTGAGACAAGCAGGTGATGGGGTAGACAGCTCAGAAGACAAAGTCGGAGGAAACTGACAGTGTGAGTTAGCTTTGACAGGATTTGAACCACTGTCGTCAGCTTGATTGTCCAGCAGCTTATCCACTAGATGTGTTTGTATTTCATATCGAGATATGCAGCTTACATATTGTAATTGTATTTTGTGTTAACAAATGATGTCATACGAAGACTGTTGTTCTAAAAGTGTAACTGGGTTTATATTATGAATTAGTAAACAATGTTACAGGATGGACAAAAAAAACAAATATGTAAAGTTGTTTACTTACGCACATTTGTGGCCAGATGTCCAGCATTTATGACCACTATTTCCAATCACTGTGTTTATTGATCACAATTTGTGGCCAGATGTCCAGTATTTATGACCACTATTTCCAATCACCGTGTTTACTGATCACATTTTGTGGCCAAATGTCCAGTATTTCTGACCACTATTTCCAGTCACTATGTTTACTGACCACAATTTGTGGCCAGATGTCCAGTATTTATGACCACTATTTCCAGTCACTATGTTTACTAACCACAATTTGTCTAGTATTTATGACCACTATTTCCAGTCACTGTGTTTACTGACCACAATTTGTTCAGTATTTATGACCACTATTTCCAGTTACTGTGTTTACTGACCACAATTTGTTCAGTATTTATGACCACTATTTCCAGTCACTGTGTTTACTGACCACAATTTGTTCAGTATTTATGACCACTATTTCCAGTCACTATGTTTACTGACCACAATTTGTTCAGTATTTATGACCACTATTTCCAGTCACTGTGTTTACTGATCACAATTTCAACTGGAAACGAACTCCAGTGAAACCCCTCTAAAGTGGACCCTCTTGAGATCAAGACAAATATCCAGTTAAAAGAGGGGTCCAGTTTAAAGAGGTTATATTCTGCCCTGGTTTTTAAAAAAGGGACTGGGTAACACGTCCGGTTTTGAGGAAATTCCAGTTTATACAGGGTCCAGTCTTGAGAGGTTTCACTATACGATTCATATCCCAATATTTCCTCAGTTTCATTGTTAGTAAATTTATTATCAAGTTAGCAATCAGCTATCAATTGCTCAAAATAATCATGCCATTCTGCCATTGTTGTCAAGCGAAAATACTCCAAATTACCAGGTATTTCTCACAGTAAAGAGACCATTTTTAGTCTCAATCAAGGCTATTTCCTGCTGTTTTATTATTTCCAGTTAGTCACACATGAAACACAGTGGAAAATATGAATTGGTGAATGCACTGCATGCAGAATACATGAGATCTGCTGGCGTGACAGTGGGCGAGATATCTCGCCTGCAGTACTGTATATATAGAAGGTTAAATCAAACAAAAATGGGCAGACAAGACAATATTTGTTATATACTAAATAGGATAAAACCCTCTCACCCTCTCGGTATACAACAAAATGCATTGTAGCCCGACTGAGAAACCACATGGAGCTAGCATTTATTTCTACATCATAAATAAACATAAATCTACATATATGTTCTATAAACATTCCACTCCTAATAAGCCCAATATATTTTTCACAAACAATTCCTCTTCAAGGTTAAAAGACCAGGTGAGCTGGCATATTTTCACTTAAAAGCTTTATACATAAATCAAATAATGTAAAAGGGTAAGTATTATATTCGTGTTTTTATCATTTTAAATTTATGCCATATTTAAAGTAGTTAATACTGTGTTTACTTACGCACATCTGTGACCAGATGTCCCGTATTTATGACCATTATTTCCAAAAAGACTTTGAAAACCTTTGGAAAATATCTATTTATCTAAATTAATCAATCATGAAAACCTGGCTGTTGCCAGTTCGGTTGCAAGCTAGACTGAACTCTTTACACACATGCTTCTCCTTACATATATACACATTTCACAGGCATGTGCAACCTGATTTTGCTTGTGAATATTCATTATTCATGACCACCTTTACAGGAGTACGAACCTAACAAACACACTTTTTCCCTGCTTTACTGCGTACTGCAGGAAAAAACGCCATTAATTAAGACTGCACACAAGATGGCTCACCTTGTCGGCACGAAGACATCGTAGAACCAACATCTTCTGGAAGGAGCCGAGTCTGTCATTCCACTCACCGGGCAGACTCTCGTGCTGAGGCTCCTGGGAAGACAAACAAACAAAACACATCTTGTTAATGGAATTCATTGATCTTAGATGTCATGAAGGAAGAAGAATGAAGTGGCTTATTTAACGATGCACTCAACACATTTTATTTACAGTTGTATGTAGTCAGACATATGGTTAAGAATCACAGATATTGAGAGAAGAAACCCACTGTTGCCACGTCATGGGCTACTCTTTTCGATTAGATTCCATGAATGAATTAATGAACGAATGAATGTTTGAGGCCTTCAGTTAAAAATTATATTTGCTGGATCAAATAGCCAATAACACCTGCAAATCTAAAACCTCCACGTGGTTATGTCCAATGTAAAATGAATAGGTGTTTTTACGAAACTAACTGTATATTTGGTATTTCTTGAAAAATATACCTGGTTACCATCTAACTGTAGACCCTTGAACCATCAACTTGGCCTGTTCCAATTGCTAATGACATCACTTTCTAATGACGTCATTAACTTTCCAGGTGTTATTTTAATTTGATCCGAGAAAAACAATGTAATTAAACAATACTGGACACACTCGACATCAGTCTCCATTGACCAGTATTACTAAC
>JAECMU010123508.1:523-11560 GCA_016106625.1 Dracogyra subfuscus
CCCCCCCCCCCCCCTCACCGTCCGCCTGTGGTTTACATTTTGCAATACATTAAAATGAAAGGGTGTGTTATATTAACAGTATAGTATAACTAGAAATATGTGCGTGGAAAATACTAGTATGCTATAAATAGACTTTAAACTAATTCAGTCAAAAACAAACGGGGATTTCCAGACTTAGCCTCGTTTTCGCAATATAGCCAAGTTAAAATGGCGACGACTTTGTATTGTAGACGACACCGTACACTGTTTCAATTAACGTTTTAAGAATTTCCAAGATCAGCATCAAAGAACGCAAATGTTTGAATCGCCCGATGTCCTACTAGCATTTTTCTCCTCTTTTTTTTCCATTTCAGGCGAGCGGGTGAATATTTGAGCATTCCTGCTACCAATAACGTCCCAAATTCCAGGCCTGCACAAATTGCACGAACGATCCGTGCATCGTTTATTCAAATTTATTTCACATAACCGATTTATCGTTCGTGCAAAATGTGCTAAATGAAATTTAAAAATTAAGTTATTTTACCATTTTTTTGAAAACTGGTTATGCAAATCAAAATTCTGTTTGGCATAACCTATTTTCCGGTTATGCAGATTTTGAATTTGTGTATGCCTGAAATTCCATTATGGTAATGACATAAATGCGAATACAATACTTACAGAATAATATATTTAAATGTTTTTTGGGGTTTTTTTTTGTTAACTTTAAAAAAAAAAAATCATAATCATACATTTAATACAATAACTTTACATAACAGATCCAATGTTTATAAATAAATATATAAATGTGAGGCGTATACACAAAATACTAATAACAATATCAATACTAGTCCTGTCCTTAAACAGTCCTAAAAGCAGTATTCATAAAACAGAGAAAAAAAGTAAAACAAAGTCCACCACACCACATATGGACATTATAAATTAAAAAGATCCATACAGTCGGACCTCGTTATCTCGATCTATGTAATCTCATTATCCCAGGCTAGTTTCATCTCCACAGTTAACTCAAATCTTGGACCCTTCAACATCCATATAACAACATTTGTTCTGCATATATATTATTAATCCTTGAATAAATGGTGACATATAGACCAGAATTTTACAAACTTATCATAATTGCAACAAGAGAATGCCACACTTTTTGTTAAATTATAATATAGACTCGGCTCCTTTTGTATCCATGTAAAATCTGGGATGAAACCCTTTAAATGATTTTTAAATATTAACTGTTTAGTTATTAATATAATAGCATTAATAGGATCATTGTTACTCGTCTTAAATCCCAAAATTATGTTTTCTTTTGTAAAGTTCATTATTATACCAGTTTTTGTATGCATCCAAAGCTTTAATTGTTCCCAAATATGCGAAACGTCATTACATTCCCAAAATAGGTGTATTAGTGTTGATATTTTATGTTTACAGAAGGAGCAAAGAGGTGAATCAGTATATCCTATGTTATGTAAAAAGTTATTTGTAGGCAATATCCTATGAATAATCTGGTATTGAAACCATCTTAATTCTGTACTATCTGTGTAGCAAAAAGGTATTGTATTTACCGTTTTCCAGTCGTCATCATCATCATATTTGAAATTTAAAAAATATTCCCATTTAATTTTTTTTTTTTAAA
Organism: Dracogyra subfuscus; assembly: GCA_016106625.1. Classification (NCBI taxonomy): domain Eukaryota; kingdom Metazoa; phylum Mollusca; class Gastropoda; order Neomphalida; family Peltospiridae; genus Dracogyra; species Dracogyra subfuscus. The sequence continues at coordinate 2,148 of JAECMU010123508.1, forward strand.
TCTCTAATCCAATAAAATATTGTAAAAATGTTTGCTGCCTTTACAACTTATCTTAAGATTCAAATTATTATAGGAAAAAATAGGATTTTGCAATAGTCAATATCAAAGTTAATCCCCAATAGAGTGAATTGTTCTGTCCAGTCAAATTTCCAGTCCCGACATATCTTATATGTACTACGTTTTTTCGACCCTATCCAAATTAGTTTAGTCTTGTCCACATTTACTTTAAGACCTGAAAAACGAGCAAAAAATGTAAGGGTGTTTAAAGTGGTTTAGAGGCTTTTTTCTGTTCCATCTAATATCACTGTTGTATTGTCAGCAAATTGCGTTAATAAATATTCTATATTTCCAAGTTTTATTCCTTTTATGTTTTTATTGTTTTTCAATAACTTGGCTAATATTTCTGAACAAAGAAGAAACATATATGGGGAGATTGGATCACCCTGTCTACACCCTCTTTCCAATAAATAAAAAATTTATGATGCAAATCCATGGGCATCACATCAGTTTTAGAAATAAAACCATGCATTACAGGATTCAGAATAGCGGCCTACGAAGAACAGTCCATTCCTTAGACCTGGCAAATGAAGTAAATTATAAGTGTATATGTATGATCATCTCATCTTTATGTAGATGAGGCTGACCTCAGTATTCTATTATATTTTAATTTTATAATGCTCTGAAATACATCTCAGACATCCTTATTTTTTACACACTGTCCACCTGTCCCATGCTGTTTATTATTTTTTGCCAAATATATTTATACAAAATTAAAAAAACCCAGCAGGTCATATAATTGTATTTTACATCCTATTTTTGAGCCCTGCATTAATTATTAATGCATTCTAGTAACCAAATCAAACTTCAACTAATAGATTGTATTTTTGTTTTCTCCACAGTTATGAATGCGGCACCAACAGCAGCTCCAGGTAAGAATTGATTTGATTTTAACGAGGGGCGGGGGTTTGTAGTAGAGCGCGCTAGCCTAAGGTACGATGGGTCACAGGATAATTCAGGGCTTCTAGAATTTTATAAAAGTTCACTAGCCATGGGATCAGTGATTTTAAAAATGTACTAGCCATGGCTAAATATTCACCAGCCCTACTTTAAATAAATACAATTTTACTAATAGTAATAATTAGATACATCACCTAAAGAGGGAGATTGAGCTTAAAAATTCTGAGATTAGAGTGGACAGAGGCGCAGGATATTACCATTTACAAAATATGTAAATGCAGCATTTAACAAGGTTTTTTTTCCACTAGCCGTTGGGCTAGTTATAGTAATTATTTACTAGCCCAACACTGAATATCACTAGCCATGGGAGTGAGGCTACCATAATCTAGAAGCCTTGAGGATGAATTGCTCTCAATAAACTTGGTTTTTATCACTTGGTATACTAGCTGTCCTGCTTATGTAATGTAATTATGTGATGTAAATTAATGTCATGTTGAGAATTTATTCAGGTGTTCTGTGTGTGTCCGAACATGGCCCCTAGCATTATTCAGGCATTCTGCATGTGTCCAAACATGGAAGTTTAATCTAGTACAAATATTAGAACAATCAAAAACACGTTTAATATGCAGTCACTAATATTTTATGCAGACAGATGTATTTGATATGTAATTACAATTGTTAAAAAGTATCCCTTTAATTAATTATTTGTCAATAAGTGACTTTAATGTGTGTATTTTGTTTTGTAGGCAGCACTTTACCTGTGGATACCTGTACTGATGCCATTGCCACGTGTCATAGTTATGATCGGTCGGTCTGTACATCGTATAAAGAATGGTCAAAAGCAAACTGCCAGAAATACTGTGGAATTTGCCACCGTATGTATAATCTATAGTACGCCTATATGGCAGTTCATAGTATGCACATAAATGTACACACACAAACACACAGGGTATATGAACCTTCATTATATACACACCTGAAAACCCCTACAAAATTCCCTGAACAAAATAACCCCAAACACCACACAAACACAAACGAAAGTTCTTTTCCTTATTTCAATTATTTCATAATAAGAATGAAACTTAAATAATTACGGTAAGAGCCAAGATTTCCTGTATTTAATCCCACATGAAATGAAGCCCATATGGGCTTAAAGACAGAAATGTTTACTGAAATTCAGCTTCATGGGCTTAAATTCGGATAAAATGTTTCCAGAGGAACCTCCCATTGGTTGCAACTTATATATAAATTATATTTACTATTAAAAATAGCAGAAGCATAAATGTTTTTATGTGTATACGGTACATAGAGAAACATTATATTAAAGGGACAGACCCTAGTTTTTAAAAACTAAGACATAATTTCCCCCTAGACCCTAGTTTCAAGCCATCAAAATGGACACTAAGTTTGGTTAATTTACAAACTGGTAACAAATTGAAATACAACAGAGTGAAACAAGAGTCTGTGATGTTGAAATATCCTTAAAAATAAACTTAAACACGACTCTGTTATACTTCTCAGATGCACATGCATTTTTGAAAATGTGAAAAATGCATTTTGTGGTACACAAGGATAACCAGAAACACTTGTATGGAAATGGATAATCTAAACAGTAAAATATAAGTAATATTTGATTTCAGTGATCATAAACAGCTCTTATATGTGCCTTAGTGTTTAAAAACTAGGGTATGTACCTTTAAATGGTCAATAAAAGTAAAATGAGTGATTTGTAGGCTCTATCCCAGTGAAAACAACAACAGGTGCAAATTTCTTCTTCTAATTCATGTCCTTCTTATATGATCATATAATTCTAATTGGTTGTATATATGAAAGCTGATTGGTTAATGAAAACTACATGTAATTATGATCACTACAGGGCTTGAAATTAACGATGGCACTGGTGGCAGATGCCGTCACTGAGATATAAATTGTCATAGGAAACCAGCATCACCGATGGCAGTTTTGTGCTATTGGTAAATCTCCTCAACAGTGGCAAAATGTACATTATTTGCCAATATTTAACATTTGCATAGTTAAAAATAATATCTTCATACAGCAAAATAACTTTTCAGTCCCTTTAAAAAACCCTGCCATAGCCAGGTTCAAAATTGCTATCGGTGGGCTCTTTCATACTTGACAATTATAAAAACAAATTGCCGTGTGTGAAGAATTCTTAAATTCGAGCTCAGTTGTCGATGATAAAACTGTTTCCCGAATTAATCCATGTACATGTATATAACTGACACCAGCTGCTGGCATCTCTCGACAAACAGGGGCGGGACGTAGCCCAGTGGTACAGTGCTCGCTCGATGTGCGGTCGGTGTGGGATCGATCCCCATCGGTGGGCCTATTGGGCTATTTGTCATCACAGCCAGTGCACCACGACTGATATATCAAAGGCCTTGGTATGTGCTATCCTATCTGTGAGACATATAAAAGATCCCTTGCTGCTAATCGAAAAGAGTAGCCCATGAAGAGGCGACAGCGGGTCTCCTCTCTCAATATCTGTGTGGTCCTTAACCATATGTCTGACGCCATATAACCGTAATTAAAATGTGTTGAGTGTGTTGTTGAATAAAACATTTCTTTCTTTCTTTCTCTCGACACACAGGGCTTAATTTGTGTTGTGCTACAACTGTTTGCAATATTTCATGCATTTAATTATTTGGAAACTAAAATTAAAAAAACAACCTTTTATTATATTACACAGCTCTTTACACCCAGCCTCCGCCACCATGTAAGGATAAGCTAAGCAACTGCTTGAGTTACGGAAGAAAGGTGTGCACGAACTACATGTATGGTCCGTGGGCGAAGGGCAACTGTAGGCAGTTCTGCGGCTTTTGCAGTAAGTCTCTGATTGATTGATTGAAAACATATTTTATTGCATATAATGTATATACACAAAAGGATTGGGCACAAGTTATCCAACTTACGAGACCCTCTCCTAAATTAACAGTATAATTTTGCAATAATGGCGACTTAATTTTTCAATATAAAAATAAATACATTTCAAAGTAAGTCACCGGCCTTGGTGGCCTAGCAGTTAAGTCGCCGGAAAACAGGCTGGTAGGCTCCCACCCAGAGCGAGTTTTTAAGGACTCATTGGGTAGGTGTATGGCCGCTACACCCTCTTTTCTCTTTCACTAACAATAACAACTAACCCACTAATTTCTATTCTGTCCTGGACAGACAGCTCAGATAGCTGAGGTGTGTGCCCAAGACAGGCGTGCGCTATAAGTATAACAGCTTGCTCTGAATGTGCACGTTAAACAATATTGAAAATGAAATGAAAAAGTAAGTCTCTTTAAAATATATTTAAAGGTACAATATAACAGTAAGTCTTATAAGTATTCAGCCCTCTACATTGCAACAAATTTGGTTACATACATGTATGTGATTTTTTTTTTCATTTGGTGATTAAAACATTTCATGCTATCTAATAAAGTATATGAAAATAGAAGTACCATACTTACCTTTTGTGACACCCAATAGCTGATGTGTATTTTTGGGCTGGCGTGTCGTTAGAACACTCATTCATTCGTTCGTTCGTTCATTCCTTCTTTCGTTCGTTCATTCGTTCGTTCGTTCATTCATTCATTCATTCATTCATTCATTCATTCATTCATTCATTCATTCATTCATTCATTCATTCCATCTGGATCCTACATGAGAAAGTTAATATAGAGACCGGACTGTGTATTTCTTCTGTTTTAGTTGTGGTTATTGTTGTTGAACATAGAAAAGTGATGGAAATTTAACACCATGCAACAATAGCATTTAACTATGTGTTAAACAGAGAAACAATTTTAAATGATTTAAATGATGGGGTGTTTTTTTTGTAATCAGATCTGATACATTTTCTTTTTGTTTTAATTGAGAGTTTGAACAAACATTAACTATCTCAGTACAAAATACAGATTGTGCATGTCTGTTTGTATTCAAATATAAATAAAAAATATGTAATAGACATTTCATTAATTACAAATTTATGCATAATGGTTGTTACGTTTCGTTACAGGTGGAGATGTCAGCCCTGTTGGATTCTGTAAGATTTTTTCTAACGATTGCCATTTATTGTTGGGGTTTTTTCATCTTTGTTTTGGATATGCTATTGTTGTTGTTATTGCTTATGGTTTAATATCCCACGTGCCTTCACAATCCAGCATTTAACTGATGAATTGTAGTAAATGCATTTCTCTTTGTTGAAGGATTTTGGGATACTCTTCAAAACATGTAGGGGAACCTGAAATATTAAATGTTAATATCAACTATTAGACCGAACATACGTTTTGACCACAGACATCCTAGTAAACACACCGAAACACATTCCATAGTTTGCATGTGCATCACACAGTACACGTGCGTGGGGTGTCATTCTCGATTTTGACATTTTCCAGGAAGGTCCATTAATCACTGTGGAGCATTATTTCTGTCAATCTTTTTTATTTTTATTGTTGTTTTGTTTTTAGTCATTTTTATTGTTTGAATTTGCGATTTACTGATAAAAAAACTTCAACTTTCAAATTTAACTTCTGACATCAATCATCCTTCAAGATCTTTGGTGGTCATAAAACCTACTGTAATACTGAACTACTGGTTGTAATGTTTGCCCAATTAATTTACTGTTATAGTATAACCATTTCCCACAGCTAATATACCTTACAATTTTGGCAATTGTATATTCTTATTAGAGTTCCCCTACTTTTTTTTGAAGAGTATACATATATGTGTGATTTTCTGTGATGTAAGTTAGTGTAGACCTACTTTGGAATATAGTTTACATTTTTCATGTTAAACCCCCTGCTTTGAAAAAATACTGTGTCTGCCCCCATAATTTTTTTTATCCCACTGCCCCTTCCCTTTTCTCTCCTTTGAATTCCTTCTTATTTCTTTCCGATCTGGCAACTCCTATCTTTCAACTTCTTCTGCTGTCCACCTTCACATCCCAGTCCTTGTCTCTCCAACTGCGACAGGTGCTTGTCTCTTGTGGCTATATGTGCCACACACCTGCCATTACCCATCAGCTTTTAGCTGTTGGCTTAGTCTGACTACTTTGGGGAGTGTTCAGTAGTTACTTCTGGCATTGTTAAGAGGCACTTGTAACCACCTACTATATGCACCCCTACTACCGGCGGTTGTTAGTTAGTGCCGTGGGTCAGACTAGCTTTATTAGCAGTGTTTGCCCCCATTATTGGTTTTGGTCTAGATGGGAGTTAAAGGTTTACTATCAGCAGATCCTGTATTTGAAACATGCTATATTTTATGTGATGTTTGTCCTAGATGCATAATTGTTATTCCCACTGGTATGATTCTGCTAAGTGGTGTTACTAGTTCCCTACCAGTCCAACTGAAGAGGACTATAGGTTTCATCTGTGATCTTCTGTCTGTCTGTCTGTCACACATATAGTTCTATGGACTTTTGTTTTATGCAATACCTCAAGACACTGAGCTGAAATTTTGTGTACAGCTTCATCATGTACCGATCAAGTTTGACTTTTATGCCAATTTACCCATATTTGACAGAGTTATGACCCTTGGACCTAGAGATATGAACATTTGTTTTCCCAGACTTTTTCCCCCATAGGCTTCAATATATTGAGCTACAACTGTGTATATACATGTAGCTTTATCATGTAGTGTTACAGATCAAGTTTGACTTTTATGGCAATTTACCCATATTTGACAGAGTTATGACCCTTGGACCTAGAGATATGAACATTTGTTTTCCAGACTTTTCCCCCCATAGGCTTCAATATATTGAGCAACAACTGTGTATATACATGTAGCTTTATCATGTAGTGTTACAGATCAAGTTTGACTTTTATGGCAATTTACCCATATTTGAAAGAGTTATGACCTTTGGACCTAGGAGATATGAACATTTGTTTTCCAGAATTTTACCCCCACAGGCCTCAATATACTGAGCTACAACTGTGTATATACATGTAGCTTTATCATGTAGTGTTACAGATCAAGTTTGACTTTTATGGCAATTTACCCATATTTGACAGAGTTATGACCCTTGGACCTAGAGATATGAACATTTGTTTTCCAGACTTTTCCCCCCATAGGCTTCAATATATTGAGGTACAACTGTGTATATACATGTAGCTTTATCATGTAGCGTTACAGATCAAGTTTGATGGTGATTTGGGCATGATTTAGCTCAGTTGGTTGACTGCATGCTCACTTGAGGTGCTTGCAATGTGGGATCGAACCACTTCAGTGGATCCTTTCAACTGACGTTATTTTTTCTCATTCCTTTCTGCTGCACCACAACTGGTCAAAGACTGTGGCATGTGCTTTCCTGTCTATGGGAACAATGTAGCAGGTTTCCTCTGATGCATGACTATGTGTCAGAATTACCAAATGTTTGACATCCAATTTCCGATGATTAATTAATCAATGTGCTCAAGTGGTGTTGTTAAACAAAAACACACTTAACACTTTAGTCCCTTACTGGTGCCACCAAAGGTGACAATCTGTTTCATCTCAATCCTTATATAGTTTTCCAGACTTTTAGTTTACAATGCCTCGAGACACTTGAGCTGAAATGTTGTGTATAGCCGTATCATGTATTGTTACATATCACCGGCCTCGGTGGCGTCGTGGTTAGGCCATCGGTCTACAGGCTGGTAGGTACTGGGTTCGGATCCCAGTCGAGGCATGGGATTTTTAAACCAGATATCGACTCCAAACCCTGAGTGAGTGCTCCGCAAGGCTCAATGGGTAGGTGTAAACCACTTGCACCGACCAGTGATCCATAACTGGTTCAGCAAAGGCCATGGTTTGTGCTATCCTGTCTGTGGGAAGCGCAAATAAAACATCCCTTGCTGCCAATCGGAAAGAGTAGCCCCATGAAGTGGCGACAGCGGGTTTTCTCTCAAAGTCTGTGTGGTCCTTAACTAAATGTGTTGAGTGCGTCGTTAAATAAATCATTTCTTTCTTTATATGTGCTGCCCCGTCAGCTAACCACTGGGGTTTTTCCATAACCATATGTCCGACGCCGATATAACCGTAATTATAATGTGTTGAGTGCGTCGTTAAACAAACAAACAAACAAACAAAAATTATATGTGCTGCGTATATATAGTATGCACGAACTTGTTTTTGAGTGCGTCGTTAAATAAAACATTTCTTTTTTTCTTTTGTGAAATTGGCTCCAGACCCGATGCCCAAGACAGGCGTGCACAATAACAACTTGTTCTTAATGTGCACGTTAAACCACTTGATCGTGAACGGGAAAACCGGGCCACCACGAACCCAGTGGTAAAGCGTTCGCCTGATGTGCGGTCGGTTTAGGATCGATCCCTATCGATGGTTCCATTGGGCTATTTCCCGTCCCAGCCAGTGCTCCACAACTGGTGTAACAAAGGCCGTGGTATGTATTATCCTGTCTGTAGGATGCTGCATATAAAATATAGTTTGCTGCTAATCGAAAAAGAGTAGCCCTATGCGGGTTTCGTTTAAAAGTTAGTTAGTTTTTTTTTTATTATCTGTGTGGTCCACTACCACGTTTCCAACGTTATATAACCTTAATTAAAATGTGCTGAGTGGTGTCGTTAAATAAAACATTCATTTCTTTCTTTGACAGTGACTGTTATCTTATGCACACTGGTTAGGTCATCGGTCTACAGGCTGGTAGGTACTGGGTTCGGATCCCAGTCGAGGCATGGGATTTTTATTCCAGATACCGACTCCAAACCCTGAGTGAATGTTCCGCAAGGCTCAGTGGGTATCTGTAAACCACTTGCACCGACCAGTGATCCATAACTGGTTCAACAAAGGCCATGGGTTGTGCTATCCTGCCTGTGGGAAGCGCAAAAAAAAAACAAGGATCCCTTGATGCTAATCGGAAAGAGTAGCCCATGAAGTGGCGACAGCGGGTTTCCTCTAAAAAATCTGTGTAGTCCTTAACCATATGTCTGACGCCATATAACCGTAAATAAAATGTGTTGAGTGCATCGTTAAATAAATAATTTCTTTCTTTCTTATTCACATTGACCGATCCACAATAACATAAAGAATATATTGGTTTGTTTCTTTTGTTGTTTTTTGGGGGAGGGGTTACGAAACCTAGTTTTTGTTTGTTTGACGATACCACTAAAGCACATTGATTTATGTGATAAATTTTGACAGGTAATTTGATAGAATACCCGCTAATTGTTTTCATTATAAGCAAGGGGTCTTTTATCTGCACATTCCCCTTTCAAAAATGTTTGTTTATAGCAGGTTTACACACGCTGGTTACTATTATAGTCTGTGGGATTTAGGTTTGTGGTATATACCCTGTTGTATCGACCTTGAATAATTATACTTTTGGCACGCATCTGTAATGCAGTGGAAACTTTGTCCACCGATAGCTATTCTTGTTGCGTCGAGCCCCGAACTGACATTTTATTAAGGCAGACGCGCATGCAGGAATTTATATTATATAGATGTGGGGGGGATGGGGG